>OZ025255.1:13415262-13499421 GCA_964019135.1 Arenicola marina
TTCCTTCTCCCATTGACGCGATATGACCAAAAGTGGTTAAAGCGACTTGAACAACCACCAACCAACCCATTGACCCGACTAAAGCGTCCTGCATTTTCACACTCGCTCGCCAGGGCGGCGCTGTGCAAATTGATCGGAAAAATGCGCCGCGTATTTCTAAAAATTGGTGCCGAGGACCCAGCCTAAGCATAAGCCTAATAACCCACGGTATCATGGGATGAAGAGAAAGAGTTCAGTCACAATTATAACGTTTTCGAAAGGGTACAAGATGCTTTTTGCTGTCTTGAATAGGTTAGCGTGCCGAGGGTGTAAGTGGCCAAATCCCACCGCTGTCACCAAAACTGTAGCGTGCCGAATGTTTCTGGTGTTATTGGAAGGGGGCGTTTTAAGCCGCGATATTACTAAGCATTCTCGGTTGCCTCAATTAAACCTAGCTTAAATAACCCAGCAATCAGATAATAAGAAAGTGGTTATAATTCAAGTGATTTATTCCGGATTAACTCCGGATTAGAGGTGCGATGGCATTGCGCTAAGGGGAGTGAGAGGTGCGATGGCATTGCGCTGAGAGGGAGGGAGAGGTGCGATGGCATTGCGCTGAGAGGGAGTGAGAGGTGCGATGGCATTGCGCTGAGAGAGAGTGAGAGGTGCGATGGCATTGCGCTGAGAGGGAGTGAGAGGTGCGATGGCATTGCGCTGAGAGAGAGTGAGAGGTGCGATGGCATTGCGCTGAGAGGGAGTGAGAGGTGCGATGGCATTGCGCTGAGAGGGGAGGGAGAGGTGCGATGGCATTGCGCTGAGAGGAAGTGAGAGGTGCGATGGCATTGCTCTGAGAGGGAGTAAGAGGTGCGCTGGCATTGCGCTGAGAGGGAGTGAGAGGTGCGATGGCATTGCGCTGAGAGGGAGTGAGAGGTGCGATGGCATTGCGCTGAGAGAGAGTGAGAGGTGCGATGGCATTGCGCTGAGAGGGAGTGAGAGGTGGCGCTGGCATTGCGCTGAGAGGGAGTGAGAGGTGCGATGGCATTGCGCTAAGAGGGAGTGAGAGGTGCGATGGCATTGGGCTGAGAGGGGAGGGTGAGAGGTGCGATGGCATTGCGCTAAGAGGGAGTGAGAGGTGCGATGGCATTGGGCTGAGAGGGAGTGAGAGGTGCGATGGCATTGCGCTGAGAGGAAGTGAGAGGTGCGATGGCATTGCTCTGAGAGGGAGTGAGAGGTGCGCTGGCATTGCGCTGAGAGGGAGTGAGAGGTGCGATGGCATTGCGCTGAGAGGGAGTGAGAGGTGCGATGGCATTGCGCTGAGAGGGAGTGAGAGGTGCGACGGCATTGCGCTGAGAGGGAGTGACAGGTGCGATGGCATTGCGCTGAGAGGGAGTGATAGGTGCGATGGCATTGCGCTGAGAGGGAGTGAGAGGTGCGGTGGCATTGCGCTGAGAGGAAGTGAGAGGTGCGATGGCATTGCTCTGAAAGGGAGTGAGAGGTGCGATGGCATTGCGCTGAGAGGGAGTGAAAGGTGCGATGGCATTGCGCTGAGAGGGAGTGAGAGGTGCGATGGCATTGCGCTAAGAGGGAGTGAGAGGTGCGATGGCATTGGGCTGAGAGGGAGTGAGAGGTGCGATGGCATTGCGCTGAGAGGAAGTGAGAGGTGCGATGGCATTGCTCTGAGAGGGAGTGAGAGGTGCGCGGGGCATTGGGCTGAGAGGGAGTGAGAGGTGCGATGGCATTGCGCTGAGAGGGAGTGAGAGGTGCGATGGCATTGCGCTGAGAGGGAGTGAGAGGTGCGACGGCATTGCGCTGAGAGGGAGTGAGAGGTCCGATGGCATTGCGCTGAGAGGGAGTGAGAGGTGCGATGGCATTGCGCTGAGAGGGAGTGAGAGGTGCGATGGCATTGCGCTGAGAGGGAGTGAGCGGTGCGATGGCATTGCGCCGAGAGGGAGTGAGAGGTGCGATGCATTGCGCTGAGAGGAAGTGAGAGGTGCGATGGCATTGCGCTGGGAGGGAGTAAGAGGTGCGATGGCATTGCGCTGAGAGGGAGTGAGAGGTGCGATGGCATTGCGCTGAGAGGGAGTGCGAGGTGCGATGGCATTGCGCTGAGAGGGAGTGAGAGGTGCGATGGCATTGCGCTAAGAGGGAGTGAGCGGTGCGATGGCATTGCGCTGAGAGGGAGTGAGAGGTGCGATGGCATTGCGCTGAGAGGGAGTGAGAGGTGCGATGGCATTGCGCTGAGAGGGAGTGAGAGGTGCGATGGCATTGCGCTAAGAGGGAGTGAGAGGTGCGATGGCATTGCGCTGAGAGGGAGTGAGAGGTGCGATGGCATTGCGCTAAGAGGGAGTGAGAGGTGCGATGGCATTGCGCTAAGGGGAGTGAGAGGTGCGATGGCGTTGCGCTGAGAGGGAGTGAGAGGTGCGATGGCATTGCGCTGAGAGGGAGTGAGAGGTGCGATGGCATTGCGCTGAGAGGGAGTGAGCGGTGCGATGGCATTGCGCTGAGAGGGAGTGAGAGGTGCGATGGCATTGCGCTGAGAGGGAGTGAGAGGTGCGATGGCATTGCGCTGAGAGGGAGTGAGAGGTGCGATGGCATTGCGCTGAGAGGGAGTGAGAGGTGCGATGGCATTGCGCTGAGAGGGAGTGAGAGGTGCGATGGCATTGCGCTAAGAGGGAGTGAGAGGTGCGATGGCATTGCGCTGAGAGGGAGTGAGAGGTTGCGATGCATGGCGCTGAGAGGGAGTGAGAGGTGCGATGGCATTGCGCTGAGAGGGAGTGAGAGGTGCGATGGCATTGCGCTGAGAGGGGAGTGAGAGGTGCGCTGGCATTGCGCTGTCGCCCCCACTCCAACTAACTTTCTGGCTGTGATGCAGTTGTCATGCGGTGGATATCTAGTCAGTATTGTATTTCACTGTTAACGTATTTATCCTTGTTCGCTAATATTCTCTTCTACATTTACCCGTTATTATCGCGACTAACCTTTAACCATTTGTATGTTGTCCGCATAGATTAATACGATTACTATCGCTAGTCGGATGTGTTATACGCCGCTACTAGTGGTCGCCTTTACATTACCATTAAAATACCCCCCCAATCGGACACCATCACCTTCCACCTTTATGAAGTTACAATCCTACCTCTCCCGATTGCCCCACCCCCGCCAACGGAATGCCTTTATCTTCCCACCATAACTCGTATACATCGATTTCGGATCCTACCGCGTATTTCGGTCTCAGTATTCGACAATACGTATTACGTTCAGCTCACCTTGCGTGACTACCTTACATGCATTACAGATCATCCGTACACGTCAATGCCAGAAACTGATGACGATGTATGATATAAAGACCCCATCCTGCGTCTTAGGTCTCTATAATGACAACTCGCAGATGGTAAACGATACCTGCACCTTCACATACCACCTTAACATGACACACCCAACGTCATTGGTGGATCTAGACAATGGATCCATTTTAATCAATGCCCCCCACTACAAAATGGCGACAACGTTGTTCCGCTCACCCCCGCCCCCCCCCCCCCCCCCCCCCCCCCCACATCCATTAAGGGCTGTCGTTTTTGTATCGTCCAGCCCCGATGTGGTTGCTCGATACAATCGGATTCCTCCTACATTCCTCCCTTGCTTCGTAACTGTAAGTCATCTCACACCACTCCCATTCTGTTCCATGTCATCAATCTTCCATTTCTTATCAACTATTACGACACACAACCATGGACAAACCTCACTGGTGCCCTCACCTTTCTGGAACCGTATGATTTCCCATACCCAAATTTTACCGACACTCCACTAACTGAGTTGCAGACCTTACCAGACGATCGGTTGCTCTCTATGGATATGCGCCGATGAATCGCATTTCTCCGCGATAATGAACCGTTGCCCTACACTTCACCGCGACCCACTCCTCCCAGCGTCTTCGGATTCCATACTCCGTTTGACATATCCCACGCCTTCCTACCTACCCAATCAATCCCGTTTGTCCTCACCATCGCCTCCCTTACGCTTTCCATCGTGGTATTCCGCAAGGTCACCGTGCTTCACCGCTCTATTCTCACGATGTGTATCCTGGCCAAGGTACCGCCTGCCATATGGCAGGCCGACAGGGCCATAAAGTCAAAAGCTTTCCTCGGAAGTTCAAAGCTCTCCTAGGAAGCAACCACTTCGCTCCTAGGAAACGAATTGACCAATCACAGACCGTACATTCGCTCCTAGAAAATGAATCGACCAATCACAGGCCATATATTCGTTCCTAGGAAAGCAATTCCTTTCCTAGGAAAGGAATGGACCAATCACAGGCCGTATATTCGTTCCTAGGAAAGCAATTCCTTTCCTAGGAAAGGAATCGACCAATCACAGGCCGTATATTCGTTCCTAGGAAATCGACCAATCACAGGCCGTATATTCGTTCCTAGGAAAGGAATGGCTTTCCTAGGAAAGGAATCGACCAATCACAGGCCGTATATTCGTTCCTAGGAAAGGAATGGACCAATCAGAGGCCGTATATTCGTTCCTAGGAACGTCATTCCTTTCCTAGGAAAAAAATGGACCAATCACAGGCCGTATATTCGTTCCTAGGAAAACAATTCCTTTCCTAGGAAAGGAATCGACCAATCACAGGCCGTATATTCGTTCCTAGGAAAGCAATTCCTTGGAAGCAGGAATCGACTAATTGCGGGCCGTGTACTATTAAATTCGTTTGACAAAACGTGTAGCCGCCGGTAAATAAGTGCGACCGCGGCCACGTGACACTTTTTCAATTGCAAGTATGAATGCCAGATCACCGGTCGCAACATTTTCGCGAAGATTACAGAGAACTGTCGACGACTGTTTGAGGGTAGTGTCGACGGACAGAGTTCCTGCGGAGACATGGGCCTTATGTATTTCTCGGTGCGTATGTATTCATGGAATATCACTGCAAATTCGATTCTCATACTCACTATGAAGAGGTGCACATGACAAGGCGCCTTTGGCTCCAACTCAATGTATTGGTTGTTCAAGGACCAATGTTTTCCCACTTTGATATATAAATTCTTGTTCCAAGGTAATTGGAACAACCTTCATTTCAATCCATTTATAAGTTAATTAACAGGCCTACTATTAATAAGAAAACTCTAAATATATGGAAATGGCGATTTAGGTAATTATTATGTAAATATTAGAATCGCAGTAATTAAAATGGCATACGCTTATTGTTGGAATAAAAATATTGCATGTGTTGCTTTCTCGTTTGCTCCATCATAATATGGATACTGTAACATTTTAGTGCCATGATAAAAAATTAAAAGACCAAATTATGAAATAGTTATATCAAGATCAGACCATGTCCATTAAATATTATGTTGTTTTCTGATTAAGGTACGCATTGTCAATTGTTACGAGATTGGCTTTGTATTTTGCTACCAAAGTCATCTTATAATAGTATAATGGAAAATATACTGCAAAAATATTATATGTATAAATAAGAAAATGTTTTGAATGACATTTGTTGCATCTTTTTGGCCAAACTGTTACATTTGTTTTGAGTGAGTGACTTTTTAGTGTACTACATACACAAAATTAAGAAAGTATAAATAAATAAACAAACTTACAATAGCATATTATGTATGATTGGCTCATTGAAGGAATCTGCTAATACATTTATATTCAAAAATCACCAATGTTAACAGCATGGATTAATGCTGCTTACATAGACCTACTCAAACAATATTTATACCAGTTTTATTTAATCAAAGGCAATACATATAAATTATACAGTGTGTTTGATTTTGGTTGTTGTGTACACTTTGTACTATTTCCTATCCTATTTCATCTTACCAGAGATACAGATCAACCATTGAGATGTAATAAAGTATGTATAATGCTGTAAAATATTGTTTATTACAACAGTGCATGATTATGACACTGATTAAAATACATTTCTATATTCTACTATTCAATATCTATATATTTGAAATAGTTCGTAAGACAATTGCGATTATAAATTAGAAATAGTTGGTTAGACAACTGCTTACATAAAGGGTAAATCACATGTTCCTAACGTTTTTGCCAGTCTCCCTATTTTCATATAATTGTAATATGTCAGAAGAGGAAGTGTTTCACAAACTTTTTATTCTACCTAGATCAAAGGTAAATAAATACAATAATTGAATACATGTTTGTCATTGTGTCTCAAAGCGTTAGCCCTTTCGCGGTCCATTTTTTACTTGACATGGGCACTCCTTTCCTAGGAAAGGAATGTCTTTCCTAGGAACGAATATACGTCCTGTGATTGGTCCATTCCTTTCCTAGGAACGAATATACGTCCTGTGATTGGTCGATTCCTTTCCTAGGAAAGGAACGGCTTTCCTAGGAACGACTATACGTCCTGTGATTGGTCCATTCATTTCCTAGGAAAGGAATGGCTTTCCTAGGTACGAATATACGGCCTGTGATTGGTCCATTCCTTTCCCAGGAAAGAAATTGCTTTCCTAGGAACGAATATACGGCCTGTGATTGGTCGATTACTTTCCTAGGAAAGGAATTGCTTTCCTAGGAACGAATATACGGCCTGTGATTGGTCGATTCCTCTCCTAGGAAAGGAATGGCTTTCCTGGGAACGAATATACGGCCTGTGATTGGTCGATTACTTTCCTAGGAAAGGAATTGCTTTCCTAGGAACGAATATACGGCCTGTGATTAGTCGATTCATTTCCTAGGAGCGAATGTACGGTCTGTGATTGGTCAATTCGTTTCCTAGGAGCGAAGTGGTTGCTTCCTAGGAGAGCTTAGAACTTCCGAGGAAAGCTTTTGACTTTATGGCCCTGTCGGCCTGCCATACTGCCACGTCCCACTCCTTCAACTCGACTCACTTGGCCCCAGCCACCAGCGCTTACCATCCGATTACTACCTTACAGCTCTTCCTTCTTCTTACACTCATTATCATTAGATGTCTCCATTCGACCTCGACGACTCCGCACTGTTTGCCCACGTGTACTTCGCTTTCCGCGCACCATATTACCACTCGCCTGTACATCGAAATCAACAACGCCTTTACGTATGCCACGGTTCCCGTCACCACTCTCTTCTTCTCTCCTACTAAGCTATTTTTTGTGGGTCCCGACAAACCCGTCTTAATCCCCGCCTAGACAGGTTCCTGTTTGCGCCGTACTCTCCAGTTAGAGTGGAACACATTGTACGTCGCGGTTTCCGATACGGATATTATCCCTATTGTTCTCCCCTCTTAGCTTCCGCTCTCCCGTGACAACGGCCGTCTCTGCCAACACCTACTGCCCACCGTCTATTCTATCCGAGTACTGATCGGAAACTATCCCATCTACACGGTTGTCCCTTGCCGCCCTGCCCCCCACCCCCCCCACCGCACGCCGCAACGCCCCCTGATTCCTCCCTCTCCTCCCCGTAACAATGATACTTGTACCATGCATTGTGTTGGCTTAACTCTACTGATGTGTTTTCTCTTTTCCTCTTTCCCTATCGCATTAACTTGTATTGCTATGTTCACGCGTATGTACGACCGCGTATGACGTCATTCACTAATGCTACATTTCTTCTTATATATATTGGTGTCACCTGCGCTTATACCTGTACTACCTCATCCGTTACGACATATATAGGCTTGTAGCCTATGCCGTCTCCTATATGAGACCGCTGACTGTTTCAACCCAACTGCTTAACCTTCTTACATATAACCTCCTATTGCCTCAAGTATGTATGCGTTGTGCGCGCTGCTGCTCGCCGTGATTCTATCACGACCATACCTGCTTATTGGCCTTTATTCTGTACGGTGTATCTATGTGTCCTTATACTCCATGGTATTGTATCTTAACCTGTTATATCGCGAGACTGTTCGTCTAGAGCTATATTGGACGTTTACTCTATGCTACTCGTGTTGTTATTTCCTGATAACCCGTCTTTTCGCTTCGCTCGCCATTTACGCGCTTCCTATGTTGCTCTTTATGCTTCTCCACCCCCGCTCCCTACCCTTCCTGCCTAATAGCCTCCCTTCTGCTTCTGTCAGCTCCGATGTCTTCCGCCACCCGCTACGATTTTTTATTTCACCGCCTATTATTTCACACACTTTCCTCCGGCGATTACAATGACATTGCGGACGAGTTCCAGGATGTTCCTGATGAGCCATACCCCCGCAACTCACTGTACGATCTGTCGGCGTATGCCACGCTCCGGCAGCTCGAGTTGAGCGGGCGGTCAGTCGACGATCTGTCCGCGACCGCAGAGTATCCCCGGTTTTGGGTTGAAACTCTGTGGTATTACTGGGAAATGGCCGAACACTGGGCTCGTTTCCGTAATATGGACACCCACCCCCTTATTTTTTCTTAAGCCCTCCCGCCCCCTTGCTTCGCTCCCCTGCTTTTAATGTGGGGTCCACATTTTTCCGTGGCGCCCCCTTGTGTCATGCGGTGGATATCTAGTCAGTATTGTACTTCACTGTTAACGTATTTATTCTTCTTCCCTAATATATCTCTTCTACATTTACCCGTTATTATCGCGACTAACTTTTAACCATTTATATGTTGTCCGCATAGATTAAACTTAGGGTTCCACCGCCGCCTCTCGCCCGCAACCACAGCCGATCGATACTGTCAGCTCGGCGCCCAGCGACCGACGGTCCCCAGCAACCGTTGGCTCCGCCGCTGGGGTCTTCAAGTAACATGCATATGTATATCGCCGCCGGCACTGCTATATATAATCACGCGTGTCCGGACGGTCGATGTTCTTCTTCCTGTTCTTCTGTACTCTGCTCTTCTTCCTGACAATAAACCCAGTGGAACTCTACTGCGTGTGTGTTATGTAGCTACACCCCGAAACGCTATATGACACAGGCCCTTTTATACCCCCATCCCAGGGACGCTAACGCCAGGGACGCTATCTTCTAAATTGACCAATGAGCGATAATGAAAGCAACTGTATTTATACACTTAAAAATAGGGCGTAAAAATATGCCTAAAAAGATGCATAATTCATTCATAAATATACTGGCGATAAAAACTCGAATCTTCTAAATCTTCTTTCTCCCGAAATTGCTCCTACTTCTTTCCTGTCCTCAGTGGCGGATGTTTACAACCCAATCTCTCCCATGCGCCCCCTGCCGAGTAACCGTCCTACTTCTCCTTGCCATTCCGATAGTTCCCCTGTCCAAAATTCGCTCCAAATACACAGAGCTCGTTATTTTTATGTTTTAATCTTGAAAATTATAATGTTGCGAGAAATTTTAGCTGATTTGACTGTTTTTTAATAAACTTGAAATTTGCCCCCGGCCGACAGCAGCAGTAAAAGCAGAGCTTGCGTAGCGCCAGCGTGCGGGAAGCTTGCGTCGCGCGAAGAGCGCAATGGAATTTTGGCAACAGCTGCATGGACTGACTAAGTGGGGGGTGGGAGTGCAATCCTGCTGTTAGAGAGTGTCTTTTTTTACTTCATCTACAGCAGCAACACTTACTCCAGTCCCTGCCTCCGCCCCTGTTCTTTACCATTTGTTCCTGTTTACTGGTTTTTTTTATAATAAAATGCGTTATTCATCAAATCAAGGATTGCAAACAATACATATTACAAAGCACATATTACCACAGTAACTGTATAACGTAAATTGAAGCTAAAAGTTGTGGCAGGATGATTTCGACTTGTTTGCCTATACCAACATTGCTGCAATTGAATCATCCGCAGTCGACGTTGTTCAGGTTTAGCGCACTGATCCATCAAATCATGCACTCCTAATGCTAACAATATAAGGCTAGAAATGGTTTCTGTTACCTGAAATGAACTGGGCTCTTTATTGTACTTCTTGGCCTCATGCCCATGGTACATAGATAATGCAAGCAACTTCGATGAGACAGAGTGTAACACCACCCAGGTTATGTGACCACCCCGCCATTAAGACCACTTTTTCGTAGTCCCGAACATGTGCCTATACTTTAACACTGCGACCACCTCACTAATCCGGCATCAAGATTACCAATACCAGACCCAACCAATCAATTCAATGGAATTCAACCCCGTCAATGCGGCCACCAAAGTTTCAACGTTGTTGTTCGAAACTCGTGGACACCAATAAGCATCTGTTCAAACGAAATGTATTTCCCTAATGAGTGTCCGAGTTACACGGGCCCTGAAGCGAAGAGTAACTGCTTTCTTGTGACGGGAGACCGTGAATGGACTTATGGACATTGATGTGTACAAATACAGATGTGTTATATAAAGGACACTGCCGAGGGCTCTGTCTTTTTTGTTACTGAAACTGTTTATTGTACAGATTAAAGGATAGGGATTAACCTCTTGCCGACTGAAAAACTGACGGTTTCTATTGCGGTGTATGTGTGAACATGGATCACAAAGACAATTACACACACCGCTGTTTGATCTGCTATATATCAGGGACGAGGCTTTGCCAGTGACATGTTTATTTCACAGATTAAACACTGCGCTTAACAGGCATGACAATAGTAATCAATTGCTTGTAAAGTGGCCGAACTGTTCGGCTCCATTGTTTTACACCTGACTTGACTCTGACTTGATGCTGAAGGTGTTCACAGTTCAATACCAGAATGCGTATAAAAATATGTCAAAGACTGTACTTGTTCTCGTACTACATAACCGCCATCCACCCCACCCCCCTGCATCTCACCGTTTAGATACACGGTATTTTTGGATATTTACGCCAGAAAGGTTCTCCTCTGGCTCCAGTTATAGGCTCTTAAATGAACAGTAAATTTGAAGTTTACTTGTGCTGTTAACTGCACTGAGCCATTCCTGAAAATAAATACTGCCCCAAATCCATATTTAAACAACACACTTTTAACTTTTGACACCCAATTATCGTGACCTAGCTGCTCGTTCTCTACATATTAATATCCCGAGCGCGGCTTCCATATGAATTAACTTAAGCCCGTACTTGACTTAAGTCAGTGCAGAATTTGTTACCATTGTCAAATGATAATCGAGATTGAAGTAGTTCCGGCTACGGCATGTTTGCAGCCTGAAACGCGTGACTTAGATGTCCATGTAGGTCCCGATCTCCCGGCAGAGGGCGTTACGCTTGCGCCATAGTCCCTCTGCTCCACGTCAAATTTAACCATCAGAATTATCCTTCATACGCGAAAGTTGAAATAAATCTAATCGAAAATAAATTCGTAGTTTGGAATTAAATTCACCACTGTTTCGCACTTACTGTGCCACTGGTACCATACCTGACGAATGCATTTGAGTTTGATTAATTAGAAGCCATGTTAATTTCGAGCTATATTTTTCAGTGCGGTCGAGGTCAAAGGCGTGAAGCGTTTTGAACTTTGACCCGTGTTATTTTCTCGCTTAACTCTTCCATTGTGATCATTCCACCACGGAGTTTTTTTAAATTCTGCATCGAAAATTCAATATTCAATCTGAAAAACCCTCTAAAACCATTCGTGACCCCAGGACCGTTGGGGTCAACCGTGAGGTGGGCGGTGACGTGGTGCAGAGGTGATGTGAGGAACGAGCTCCCTCTGCCGGCAGAGTGTGTAGGTCCTAGTAATGGAACTGTTTTATTTCAAAGCAACAATGAGCCCGAGGCCCTCGTGTTGAAAAGATGCAATACACATAATGACATGTGGCGGGTTCATACAATAGTACACTGGAACGTTATTCAGGTTCTCTCATCTTGCTGGCCAGATCAACATATTCAGACAATCTGTTCTGTAATTTCGTGCTCTGTGACATAACTAGTGCTAAAAATTTATCTTTATTTGGTAGTCTCCAATAATATCAGTAATGATGGTAAAGATCCGGTGATTCTTTGTAGGCTACATCCAGTTTATCCTTTGGTGTAAATTGCAACAACATTCAAACGACTCGATCAAACCTCTCAAGAGAACGATATAAGAGACGTTGTATGTCATATTACAAAAGAAATTAATGTCACTTATTGTTTTAGGCTGCGTTTGTGCACACGAAGGCTAACTTGAGTCAAGAAACTTGCGGGACAAGGGAATGAAGTTGCATGAAAACATTGCCCCAGATGTCAGGTGTTAAATATAATGAAGTATAATGTAGGTTTCATGCTACTGTCGTGACTCTCACTTTCGTGCAATTCTAAACACTTGTATAGGAAGCTGTGACCTCCGTGATATCGCATGGACACTAGGGGAGGGGGGGCAAGGGGGGGGGGGGGGTCGTGTTCCCAGATCACGATGAATTAAAAGGAGAACTCCCCGTATACAAAGGAAGGGCGGATACATGATATTCAATTGACGATTTCCCGATTCACGGTCATTTAATATTAAATTTCCCAGTTCACGATTAATGAAAATCCTCGATCACGGCGGTCGGCTAATATCCCATGCCCAGTTCACGCAGAATTATTTTCCTCATTCCCCGTTCACGGTGAAATGAAAAGCCCATTGCCGAGGAACGAAAATACCTATGCCCCATCCCCACCCTCAACACTAGACCTTGAACGCCATATCCAATGTCAAGGTCAACCATCCCTGGGTTACTCCACACCGGCCTGAAACCCGTTTCATCACCCGCGTGCTTATAGCTTACTTGGAAAAGCGGTGTTATCTGGCGACAATATGACCCAATCGTAAACAGAAAATGCATGAACCTACGCATCTTTAACTCCAAAAGGCTCACCCCTGGCTGTTTGTGTTGTACAAAACGGCCAAGGCATTGTAACACGTATCGTGTTTTATTGTAGCTTTTACCACGACACCGGCCGGCTTTGCTATCCGTCTATATTCATCCATATAATTCCATATCCGGCCGGCGTTGTGGTAAAAGCTGCACAAACGAGACAAACGATAACAACTAACACGATTAAAGCGACTTTTACAACCCAACTTTTATATATATATGAATTAAAATATGAACTAAAAAAAAATATATATATATATGTAAGATAATATATACATATATACATGTACATGCATGTGTATCTATTCTTCTGAAACTGAATGATAAACATGATATGGTTCATTCCAGAGGAACATGCCCGACATAAAACATGTAACAGGTGTGTTGCTGATCTGCAACCGGTGGTAGTGGGAGGGACAGAGGGTAGGGGTGTTGCTTCAAGGACGTTGGCCATTTACCACCAGATGTAATCGATTTCGAATTTGCTAGAAGAAGGCAATAGGTTCGTTTTCATTGAGTATGTAGTTGTGTTTTTACTGCTTTAAATGTGTCAACCTACTATCAATGTCGTGAGTTACCAGAAGGAGGTTGTTTCTTGGTTGTAGTAGGGCTGTGGGTTATCGCGTCAATGGGAACGGTTGAAGTAGAGAGTAGCCATGTCTTCGGGAGTAACCCATCAGTCGTTGCAAATAAAGACATGGGATCCTGCACGAACACAGACATTTTGCACAGGTTGGAATCGAAGCACGCACGGGTCGCATGCGGACGCGACAATTAGCCGAACGCGGTGACCGCTGATCAGAAGGGGAGGGGGGGGGGGGTCACATGATCAAATAATTAGGCAATTAACACGGTATCACTTCATATATCGCTCCCGGGGGTATTCTTACAGAATATGTGTTAGAATTCCTCAACCCACTCGTTCGCTTGACGCAGAAAATGTACCTGTGGTAAATCCACAGCTCGTTGTTATGCGTGCAGTCGGTTGTAAGGCTGGTATGGAAACTCTATTGAAACTCGATGAGAACTATGTGGAAACTCTACAGACATTCTATGGAAACTATGGAAATTCTATGGAAACTCCATGGAAACTGTTACTACGGTGTGTAATGATGTCTTCTGAAATTAATGCCATAATAAATATAGGAAGAGAGAATTACTTTCATGTATCATTTCGCAAAAATACTACATCTGCAAACCTGCAAACGTACCTGATCATAACCGAAAACGAAGGGAAACCAATTGCTCTATAGAAGTATCCCAACATCTTTTATATAAATAATTTTTTCTATAGAAATATCTATTTACGTTCTATAAGAATATATATTTACGTTCTATAGAAAATAAGTGTTCTATAGAAAATAAGTGTTCTATAGAAAATAAGTGTTCTATAGAATTATGTACAAACATTCTATAGAAAACCATACTTCTATACATTTTTCTATAGAACTTCTATAGAGTTCTATAACATCTTTTGCTACGGGTAGATTTATATATATGGATAGCAGACAAATTACAAGACTTACTTGCACTTGCATGCTCTATTAAACGTTTTATCGGGATCGAAAGAACGCAAACTCTTGCCCTGAAAGAGGATCGTCCCTTTCTGCATCCTCCCACCATCCCTCCCACCCACCGCTAACCGATGCAAGCCACCCCGCCCCCTATCCCGTTCTTATCATTTCCGACTCGGGTCTGGATTGCTTCCTGTTGTCGTGCATATAGGTCGACGACGAGTCTGACGTCACCGCGTTGCCTCGCGGAGTGACGTGCGGATATCCTGAGAATGACACAAGGTAGGTGTCAGGTTTGACATGAGCCATGCCAGCCCTCGAACCTTTTCCCTCCCACCGACGCCCCACCCCCGATGCCCCACTCCGCACCGCCACTCTCCTTCCCCTTTCCCGGAGCCGACTCTTTGTATATCCTATGGTATCATAATCGGCATCTCCCATAACACACCCAAACAGAGTGCGTCTAAAAACATACCCTAATAGGGCTATCAAGTCTTCGTCGCCAAGACTTCCGGTTTACTTATTTTGAGGACAAACAAAGGAAGCACGTGTTCAGAACGAGAATCTCTGCGCACACTGCGCACACTGGTATCCTCACTATCTGTGACGTAGGCGTGACGTATATGTTACGCAAAGACATAGCCAGGGAACCAGACTACCTGCGCAAGAGCCAGGCGCCAAGGGGTGGGTCCATTTCGGAAGGCCCTAGCAATATGATTAATAATATTTAAGAAATATAGCTGCACAAATCGAATAGACGACATACTTTTCATTCTTTTGCACCATCACAATGGCGAATATTTGTTACGACGTCACACGGATTCTCCCCAGTGTTGGCGCAACGCTTCAAACAGAAAACCTACAGAGAATGAAGAAACTTTGTCTTTTCGTGATCCAAAAGAGATACGAAAGCATCCAATTGGTCTCATTCACAAAAACCAGCAGCAAACGAGAGGTTCCCTTATGATCAGTCTTTATTGAAGAGCAAAATGTTTACAACTGGATACGATAAAACTGAGCAGTTTCAACGCACGAGGACTAGGCGATGCAATCAAAAGGAAAAGTGTATTTAAACATATCAAAGATAATCATAAAGGTATAGTTTTTTTGCAAGAAACATATACAGACACGAGACTAGAAGGCAAATGGAGAAATGAACTGAAGGATAACCTATTATTCTCCCACGGAACAAAAAGAGTATGTGGTGCGGCTATCTTTATTCCACCATACATCGACAGCATTATACACAGGGAGTTAAAGGACGACGATGGAAGACATTTCCTCCTAGATATAGAGATCAATGACAACAGATACAAACTTATGAATATTTATGCTCCAACGAATGACGGCCCTAAAAACAAGCAACGTATTTGCAACCAATCTCAGATATTCTGCAGGAATATACAGGAACTACTATGATAATTGGTGGAGACTTTAATGTATGTCTTAACCCTAAGATTGATAAAAGCGCTGGTACAAATGAAAATCGAAGCGACTATGCAAATCAGTTAATACAACTTAACGAAAACTATGACGTACATGACATCTGGAGAATTCGTAACCCTTCCACCAAGCGCTTTACCAGAAGACAAAACACAAAGGTCGGAATGGTTAATTCCAGAATATATCTATTTTTCACTTCAGTCCAGTTAGGATACAACATTACGCATACAGATATTAACAGAGGAAAGGGATTTTGGAAGTGGAACTGTTCGCTTTTGAGAGACAAAGAACACGTAACTATGGTAAAAGAAGGTATAAGAAATTCTATGAAAACGTATTCGGAAACTAAAGATAAAGGATTGCGTTGGGATCAAAGAAAATAAGACTTAAATAATAGAAATAATAGATTTAAGGGGGACTTAAATAATAGAAATAATAGATTTAAGGGGGATAAGTTATGCCTCATACAAGGCGAAGCAACGCCGTCAACATGAGGAGCTTTGTAAGGAAAACTTAGAAACATTAGAAATGCAATGCGCCAGGGACCCCACTCTCTACGATACCTATATCAAAACGTCAAAACCGAATACGAAGATATTCAGACACTCAATGTTCAAGGGGCACTGGTGCGCGCAAGATCACTCGAAGTAGCTGAAAACAAACGAAAAAAACCCATCAAAATATTTCTTAAAACCTATAGCGGCACCATAGTGCAAAAAAATAACAGTCTTCAGCCAGTTTAGAGGCCGAAGTGTGTTTACTCAGTTATATTTCCAAGGCAAGGTAGATATAGAACAGTCCTGATAAAAGCGTCCTGAATAACCAACCAACTAACCAACCTGAACGAAGAAGTCGTTATACTAAACTAAACCCTGATGCAATGAATGCTTTGAAATAATACATTAATACTGCACGAATGTTTACAAGCTCTGTCTCAGATGAAGAATGATAAGGCTCCTGGGTGTGACGGCTTTCCAACAGAATTTTATAAATTCTTCTGGGTTGATATAGGCCACATATAGTACATGACAGTTTACATACGCTTTTGAAAAGAAACAATTAAGTACTTCTAACTCTAATCCCAAAGGCCAATAAAGATCTACGGTCCATGAAGACCATTACGCTTACTGAACACAGATTACAGGATCCTAACAAAGGTTCTAGCCAATAGACTTCAAAACGTTATTCCAGCTCTCGTAAGTGAAGACCCATGTGGATACACTAAAGGACGCTACATTGGAGAAAACATTAGAACCATTGCCGGCATTGTAGAATACAGCCAATTAAATACTATCCCGGGCTACATCACCCTCCTCGACTTTGAAAAAACCTTTGACACGGTGAGTTGGCAGTATCGACACGAAGCATTAGCACACATGAATTTCGGTGTTGGTTTTAGACAATGGATTAAAATCATATACATACGGTTATCACTAGCTGCTGCATGAATAACGGGCATTCAGTCGTCTTTTTCCACATTGGACGAGGGCTCAGACAGGGGGGTTGCCCAATCAGTGCCTTACTCTTCGTTCCAGTAGTATAGAGACCTTAGCAAACAAGTTACGGGCGGATCCGCAGATAAACGTAACAAGGGTTGATAGCACAGAAGATAAAATTTCACAGCTAGCTGACGATGCAAATCTCTTCTTGAAAAATGTCAAATCACTATCAAGGGCACTTGCTACATTTGATGAATTTTCCCTCTGTTCGGGTTTGAAATTAAACAAAAGCAAAACGCATATATTTCTTCCACATAAAGACGGCACACATGACAAACAAAACAGGTCGAACGTATTAAAACTAAAGAAAAATAATTCAAAACACTAGGCATAATTTTCAACACTGATCAACAGGTGATGTCTTCTACAAACCTTGAAGATCGATTTGCCAAGTTCAAAGCAGAACTGAATAGATGGGCAACTCGTCAGTTATCATTGAAGGGTAGAATAACCATACTGAAAAGCCTAGATTTACCAGAGTTAACATACCCGACTGCTGTTATCCATGTCTCAGACAATTTCATCAAAAAAGTAAATGACGAAATAATTAACTTTGTATGGAATAGTAACCCCAGAGGTAAAGTTTTTTCTGTATGGTATCAGATTAAAGGGCGGATTAAACCTACCATGTCTTGAGGCTATAATTTCTTGTCACAAAACGCTATAGGTTAAGAGACTACTATTAGCCGAAACCAACACTTCAAAGAAGGGCAAACTAGCATTAAGCTTACTGGGGAACTCTCTAGAACAGATCAATGGCAAACTCTCGATTTAACACATATAACAGCAAGTTCTAACATCAAGTTGGTTTGATTCACACCTCGACTCGCACGTACGCTGCTGCACCGCCCCTCCCTGGCGCTAGTTAACGCTAGTTAACACCACCCTGCAGCTCATGGACAACACCCCCGGGCTGACGCCAAGCTGCACCCCACCCCGTCTATGGTAAGCGAAATGTGTCATAATTCGTGCATCCTAGTTTCCGGTCGTGAAACCTTGTTTTTCGAACCCCGCCCAACGTTACCAAACCAAGCAGTCAGGGCGTCTCTGACGAACATGGCGAACGTTTTGTCACATTACTGGTAACAAATCAACGTCAGTCAGACAAGACTTAATTCTGACGACCTCAGCCCATCGCTTACCATAAGGCTGCTCAATTGTGCAAATATTCTCCACTTACATTACGATGTTCAGGATCGGTTGTAGAAACGTCTGGGGACCCATTGTCTGACTGTGTGAATATTAGCTCTGTTTGTCTGACTGTGTGAATATTAGCTCTGTTTGTCTGACTGTGTGAATATTAGCTCTGTGTGTCTGCCTGTGTGAATATTAGCTCTGTTTGTCTGACTGTGTGAATATTAGCTCTGTTTGTCTGACTGTGTGAATATTAGCTCTGTTTGTCTGACTGTGTGAATATTAGCTCTGTTTGTCTGACTGTGTTAATATTAGCTCTGTTTGTCTGACTGTGTGAATATTAGCTCTGTTTGTCTGACTGTGTGAATATTAGCTCTGTTTGTCTGACTGTGTGAATATTAGCTCTGTTTGTCTGACTGTGTGAATATTAGCTCTGTTCGACATAGGTGTGTTATCATGTATTAACAGACAAAACGACTGCAATGTCCTAATTTTTATGACATAGTACACAATAAAGGCATATTTTCCAACAGAAAATACACCATTTTGATATGTATTTGATATCATATATATGTGTAGTTATACAAGAACCTATTTCAAAACATCGTTCAAGCTTCTGAGGGAAAATATTGCAGTATGGGTAACTTTTACAACAAATCGGTTGTTAAAGTAATATATTCTGTAATTTTTGTATTACCAAGCTCTTCTCCATGTTAAATAAGTATATTCTGTCTTGACTTTAAATCCTGAAAGCCTGTGGGCTATCCCTAGAGAAGAAAAATAGTTCATACAACACTTTGAAGTCCTTTATCCGACAGTGGAAATTTGAGATTTACTGTAGATTTTTGTCATGTAGGTTGGTTGTATATTTATGACGATGTAACCGATTTTGGTCATATCACGTCAATGAGAGAAGGAAGAGAAGAGCGGAGCCATGTCCCCGTGGTAACCCCTATTCTTTTGTGAAAAAAGGACATGGGATTTTTATTCTCCGACAGACATGATGACAGCGGGGCTCGCACCACATCCTTGTCATATAGATCTGCACATCTAAGAAGCACATTTGCAGCCCGTGCGAACAATTTAATTAAAATTAATATACAGCAGGCATGGGGTGATTACATTGTAAATGTAATCGATTACGATTACGATTACTTGGGAATTTCATGATTACGATTATGATTACAGGAAATATGAAAGTAATCGATTACGACTTTGATTACATTCAATGTAATCATGATTACAATCGTGATTACATGGACTGTTTTTCGACGTAATTGAAATAAAAAACACAACACTGACGGATAATGGCACCTCTGTACTTAAACTTATGCCCTAAACTTATTACCTCTATGTTAAATACCATGGAACTAAAGGAAGTCACACCGTTATATGACACAAGTGAATCTAGTCCAGCCACCACACCATACATCGCCGTGCACCAGTCCTGACCGAATCAAGTTCGTTTTATAACAACACCTCTTCCAATCAATCTATATAGAGAACAATAACACAAGCATCTACCACCCTCCCATCACAGCCCCCACCTACCTACCTACACATCACAGCCCCCACCTACCTACCTACCCATCGCAGCCCCAACCCACCTACCTGCTCCCAACATATAGACCCCTAAGTCGCTCTGGACTATTTCTAGCTTTCCAATGCAAACAAGATAATGAGGGGATTAGAATGTGGCACCCCCAGCCAGCTTAATTGGTTATGTCTGGTCATTTGTCGGGTGGGGCAGGAAGGGCCAGGGTGGTTTCGAGGTAGATCTCTACAGTAGGACTACAGTGGTGAGTTTCCGTATATGATACAGGCGACATGGAAAGTATGACGATCAATTGGAGATCAAACAGCCCGAGTGAACATAGCAAACTAATCATCAAAAGTAATCATGATTACGATTACATTAGCAATGTAATCGATTACGACGTGTCAGAACCTAATGACCCCCCCCCCCTTTTTTTGAGGAAGAATGCAATTTTCAAGGTTTGGCCCCCATCCCACCAGGTCGTCAACAAATTAGTGGACCCCCCACCCCGGTCGCAAGTTTTCAGTGGACCCCTTCCTTTTCAACTTCCTGGATTCGCCCCTGTGCAAATGATAATTTGTAGCTGAGCAACTAGAATGATGGGCGAGTAAAAGTTCAAGTTGACGCGCCCTAATAATGCGACATATCGTCCTTTGCATGCATGGCTACCCCACTGGTCAGTGGTGCGCTCATTGGTTGGAGCGGGCGACGACAACGGTTATGGTAGGTCCTATACGATACGGTAACACGGTAACACGGTAACAAGGAAAAGAAACTGTGCCTCGGGCGAGATACGCGAGACGAAACCTGTTGAGTTATGCAAGAGACCAACCAGGGCGTGTAAACTGATACGACATGTATACGTTGCTTGAGTGCGGGTCCGACCTTACAGAAGATACGTCCGCTGAAAAGCCGTGTTCTTTCGGTCATTCCCGTGCCACCAGGCGATGAATGAAAATCCTTAAACACGAGGGTCGTCGGCTAAGGCCCGATTCGTTGTTGCCCCCGAGGAACGGAAATACACTTGCCCCCCCACCCCCCACATCATCTGACATGCCGAAGTGAGTAAGCCTATAATGTGGGCAATGGATCAATGTTACCTTATAACGAGCATTTCTCACACCTGGTCGATAATATTCGTTTCTCACAGCTGGGCGATAATATTCATTTCTCACACTCTGTGTGGTCGCGAGATAAAGATCCTGTCTTTATTTGCAAAGAGTAAGGGGTTACCCCCGGGGACATGGCTCCACTCTCCCTTCCTTCTCCCATTGACGCGATATGACCAAAAGTGGTTAAAGCGTCCTGAATATACGACCAACCAATAGATGACTGAAAGAAACAACCGATTTTTACCGAATTATTAAACGTGAACTGGGAATTTTCATATTAAATACCTTTAAACCGGAAAATCGTCAATATAGTATCATATATCGGCCCTTCCATTGTATGCGAGGAATTATTCTTTTAATTCATCGTGATCTGGGAATACGACCCTTGCCACACCCCCCCTTCCCACCCCCCTCCCTTTGAATAGTTCTCGGCAGAAATAGAAACATTGCCCTGTCATAAAGGTCATCTCCCAGCCATCAGCACACTCCGTGTTCTCTCTATCGTTTACAAATGTAGCCGTTACGTTGGCGACGCCGTTTCCGTTGGCGACATCGTCTGGTGGGCGTATATGGCCGCGGATTCTCAGACTCACTACGACTTCCTTTTGAGCAAGCGACCCCGGGGCGGAGCAACGCGCAGCAGTATCCTAAATGAATATCTGCAATGTATCTAGTGCAGAATATTTTTATCTTCGAAGAAATTTCATATTTGACGCTTACCTCGATAAACTTGTGAAGTTCACGTGATGAAAAGAACATTTTTGTTACCCTGATATATGGCCGGATTCATATGTAATCGGCTTCACTTTACTAAAATTGATAGCACGCACACAAAAATTATGATACCGCGTTATACGGGCCACGTGCGCGACTTCGCAAGTATCCGCCATCTTGGAAAAAACGTGACTGGCGCGAAGAATTCTGGGAAATATGTTGGTGTTATCTTGATGCTTTCTATGGATATAAATACCAAATTTCCTGGTTATTGGCAAGGCATATATAAAATTAATGAGCATGGTTAAATTACATCCAGATTCCATACGTTTTTTTTACATAGATGACAATATCGTATGTTTAATTGTCTACAGAATACGTTGTCATGGAATGACGCCATCTTGACAGAACCAAAATAATACCCAGAATGCATTGCACATGCAATGGCGCCTCACAGTGGAATAATTTGAAGTAGGAATATGATTTGCGAATTCCTCATTACACAACTGCACAAACTGCGTGACTCGTTTACCGCGTAAACTCAAATGGGAGACACCGGGGGGGAAGCTGCTGCAGCTTCGCTGCGAAATAGCTCACGCGAGTGTTTTCAGCAATAAAATGACCGATTTCAGGCCGAAGAAAAGGGTGTGTGTGTTCTGAACAAAAAGTCTTTTGGAGCGATGATAAAAAGGGCGGTATTTCTCCCTATATTCTTTGACTCGCTTTCCAAGTTAGCTGTAACTTCAACTGTAACTGTTAGTTTGTTCTTAGCCATGTAGGACGTTTTGGGCATTCGGACGTTTTCGGCCCCCAACAGAAGCTAACAGACGTTCGCCACGACCGCAAGCGATACGGAACTCGACCCTGAGGTGGGCTGTGGGGTGATCACTGAGTAAATGGCGTAAGAACGGGTGCGGCAGGGGGAGCACGACTTTCCGGATATTACAACAGAAGACGGGTGAACAATGTGGACAACCGGACACACATGCGGAAGCAATGTCTCCTTGCTCATTTTCCTCGGGGGTGGTTGACTAATGGCGGCCGTGCCTGGCATCGAGTTATCTAAGGGCCGTGTTATTAAACTGTGTGCTTCTCATGTCCCTCGTAAACAACGATCGGATCTGTCAGTCGGTCGGCAAATAAACAACAATAAAATGCCCCCAAAAATGCCGCCATTACTGAAAAAGTTTTATCGGCATACCCAACTCTCGCTGTAAAATGTAAATATGTGCGACAGGCCAGTATACAAAATATTTTGAGGCGGCGTGTGAATAGAGGTACCGTGTGTATACAGGTGGCTGTCTAGTAGAGGTGGCGTGTTTATACATGTGGCTGTCTTATACAGGTGGCGTGTGTATACAGGTGGCTGTCTTATAGAGATGGCGTGTGTATACAGGTGGCTGTCTAATAGAGGTGGCGGGTGTATACAGGTGGCTGTCTTATAGAAATGGCGTGTGTACACAGGTCGCTGTCTAATAGAGGTGGCGTGAATATATAGGTGGCTGTCTAACAGAGGTGGCGTGAATATACAGGTGGCCGTCTAATAGAGGTGGCGTGTGTATACAGGTGGCTGTCTTATATAGATGGCGTGTGTACACAGGTCGCTGTCTAATAGAGGTGGCGTGAATATGTAGGTGGCCGTCTAACAGAGGTGGCGTGAATATACAGGTGGCCGTCTAATAGAGGTGGCGTGTGTATGCAGGTGGCTGTCTAATAGAGGTGGCGGTGGAAACAGGTGGCTGTCTAATAGAGGTGGTGTGTGTATACAGGTGGTTGTCTTATAGATGAGGCGTGTTTATACATGTGGCTGTCTTATAGAGGTGGAGTGTGTATACAGGTGGCCGTCTCATAGATGAGGCGTGTTTATACATGTAGCTGTCTTACAGATGAGGCGTGTTTAAACATGTGGCTGTCTTATAGAGGTGGAGTGTGTATACAGGTGGCTGTCTAATGGAGGTGGAATGTGTATGCAGGTGACTGTCTAATAAAGGTGGCGTGTGTATACAGGTGGCTGTCTAATAGAGGTGGCGTGTGTATGCAGGTGGTTGTCTAATAAAGGTGGTGTGTGTATACAGGTGGCTGTCTAATAGAGGTGGCGGGTGTATGCAGGTGGTTGTCTAATAAAGGTGGTGTGTGTATACAGGTGGCTGTCTAATAGAGGTGGCGTGTGTATACAGGTGGCTGTCTAATAGAGGTGGTGTGTGTATGCAGGTGGTTGTCTAATAGAAGTGGCGTGTGTATGCAGGTGGCTGTCTAATAGAAGTGGCGTGTGTATACAGGTGGTTGTCTAATAAAGGTGGCGGGTGTATGCAGGTGGTTGTCTAATAGAAGTGGCGTGTGTACACAGGTGGTTGTCTAATAGAAGTGGCGTGTGTATGCAGGTGGCTGTCTAATAGAGGTGGCGGGTGTATGCAGGTGGTTGTCTAATAGAGGTGGTGTGTGTATGCAGGTGGTTGTCTAATAGAAGTGGCGGGTGTATGCAGGTGGTTGTCTAATAGAAGTGGCGTGTGTATGCAGGTGGCTGTCTAATAGAAGTGGCGTGTGTATGCAGGTGGCTGTCTAATAGAAGTGGCGTGTGTATGCAGGTGGTTGTCTAATAGAGATGGCGTGTGTACACAGGTGGCTGTCTAATAGAGGTGGCGGTGGAAACAGGTGGCTGTCTAATAGAGGTGGTGTGTGTATACAGGTGGTTGTCTAATAGAAGTGGCGTGTGTATGCAGGTGGCTGTCTAATAGAGATGGCGTGTGTACACAGGTGGCTGTCTAATAGAGGTGGCGGTGGAAACAGGTGGCTGTCTAATAGAGGTGGTGTGTGTATACAGGTGGTTGTCTTATAGATGAGGCGTGTTTATACATGTGGCTGTCTTATAGAGGTGGAGTGTGTATACAGGTGGCCGTCTCATAGATGAGGCGTGTTTATACATGTGGCCGTCTCATAGATGAGGCGTGTTTATACATGTAGCTGTCTTACAGATGAGGCGTGTTTAAACATGTGGCTGTCTTATAGAGGTGGAGTGTGTATACAGGTGGCTGTCTAATGGAGGTGGAATGTGTATGCAGGTGACTGTCTAATAAAGGTGGCGTGTGTATACAGGTGGCTGTCTAATAGAGGTGGCGTGTGTATGCAGGTGACTGTCTAATAAAGGTGGCGTGTGTATACAGGTGGCTGTCTAATAGAGGTGGCGTGTGTATGCAGGTGGTTGTCTAATAAAGGTGGTGTGTGTATACAGGTGGCTGTCTAATAGAGGTGGCGTGTGCATACAGGTGGTTGTCTAATAGAGGTGGCGTGTGTATGCAGGTGGTTGTCTAATAAAGGTGGCTGTCTAATAGAGGTCGCGGGTGTATACAGGTGGTTGTCTAATAGAAGTGGCGTGTGTATACAGGTGGCTGTCTAATAAAGGTGGCGGGTGTATGCAGGTGGCTGTCTAATAGAAGTGGCGTGTGTATGCAGGTGGCTGTCTAATAAAGGTGGCGGGCGTATGCAGGTGGCTGTCTAATAGAAGTGGCGTGTGTATGCAGGTGGCTGTCTAATAGAAGTGGCGTGTGCATACAGGTGGTTGTCTAATAGAAGTGGCGTGTGCATACAGGTGGCTGTCTAATAAAGGTGGCGTGTGCATACAGGTGGTTGTCTAATAGAAGTGGCGTGTGTATGCAGGTGGCTGTCTAATAGAGATGGCGTGTGTACACAGGTGGTTGTCTAATAGAGGTGGCGTGTGCATACAGGTGGTTGTCTAATAAAGGTGGCTGTCTAATAGAGGTCGCGGGTGTATACAGGTGGTTGTCTAATAGAAGTGGCGTGTGTATACAGGTGGTTGTCTAATAAAGGTGGAGTGTGTATACAGGTGGCTGTCTAATAGAGGTGGCGTGTGTACACAAGTGGTTGTCTAATAGAGGTGGCGTGTGTATACAGGTGGCTGTCTAATAGAGGTGGCGTGTGTACACAGGTGGTTGTCTAATAGAGGTGGCGTGTGCATACAGGTGGCTGTCTAATAGAGGTGGCGTGTGTACACAGGTGGTTGTCTAATAGAGGTGGCGTGTGTATACATGTGGCTGTCTAATAAAGGTCGTCCTAGGAAAATGAGTGCTCTTAACGAAGTACAACAATGCCGTTGCTAAGCCACTGGTATAGACACCACAGATAAACAAAAAAAAATTCCATTAGGTTTGGTCATCGACTTTCTTTTCTTTGATCCAAATACAATACAAATCTATGATATGAACGGCGAAAAAAACGAAACAAAGACCCATCTCCACCGTAGTCCCAATCACTGATTGTTCAGTGAAGTCGGAAACAAAAAACTTGAGCACTAATATAATATGGCAAATCATAGCTATAAACAAACAGAAACCACTCTCGCCTTCGCAATTTTAGTCCTGACGTAAAGTCCAGTTTATGTTAGGACAGCGTAGCGGTCCACGAAACAAAATATCTTTCCAATGTCGAACAACCAATTCGTTACTTTAGTCTGGGGAACATTTATCTATCATTCAAATTACTGCCATGTTGGCTGAGCGTGGGTAGTTCTTAAGCGACGCATAACGCCCCGAAACCAACCATACAACGATGAAGCTAATATCGAAGAAGACATTAAGAATTCGCTATCATAATAAGATGATAAGAAATCAGGCGGTAAGCCATGAAGAACAGGTCTCTAACCTCGACGAAGCAGTCCCGCGGCTGTTGCATTATCCATATAGTAAATATATCTAAATGTCCCAACATATGACATGGTAACAGCTTCAACATCTACACCGCTTCCTGTAATACTTGACTAACTCGACTACCATCGCCGGCCGCAATGAAGTCCATTTTGATTCAAGACACTGTCGGGTAAAGACACGGTTGGTGACCTGTGCGTGTCGCCTCGGGACTCCGTAGGCATTGGCAGCACGATCGGTGACGTCAGGAGTCGGCAGATGACGTCATCCGTCACGCGGTCACGTCATTGGTCACGTCATCAGTTTTGTGGTCACTTCCTTCACGGGGTCACGTCATTAGTCACGCGGTCACGTCATTAGTCGATTGGTCATGTCATCAGACTAAGGATGACGTCATCCGTCACGGGGTCACGTTCTGAGTCCTGTGGTCATGTCATTAGTCACGCATCCGTCACGGGGTTACGTCATCCGTCACGCGGTCACGTCATCAGACTAAGAATGACGTCATCCGTCACGGGGTCACGTCCTCAGTCCTGTGGTCACGTCATCAGTCATGGGGGCACGTCATGTGATCTCGTCAGCAGTCGATCGGTTACATCTTCCGTCACTAGTCACCATTGCTCGGTGGGTGGGATCGACCAGGATCCAGGATTCTGGGACTGAGATCGGGATCCGGCGGCTGAGTCCTGCTCGTGGGCCGCCTGGGTCCCGGCCCCGCACCCCTGGCCGCCTCCCCCGCCTCCACCGCCGCCCCCACCTCCACCACCGCCTTGACGACCACTCCGACTCTTACCCTTGTTCTGGAAAAACAAAACACAAGTTGACCTACATGTAATCACATCTAGATTACAACAGAGCCAACAGAATTGATTTTTAAATACTTTCAAACACAAAAGTCCTCACACTGTAAAATACAGAAAGAGAAACACGCAGACAAAAAAAGTTGTCTAAATGACATAAAGGCGGCTCAGACTTTTACATTTACTCAGAAGAAAAGGCCAAAGCAGATAACGGCAAAATCAATGCACAGAGTAGGCGGGAGAGAGCCTACTCTTTGCGAAGGAAGACCTGCAAGCTTAATCCTGCACAAAGAAAGGCAATTGTACAGTAGGGAATCGAACCACGAATCGGCACGCTCGACAATAGACGACTTCGCAAATCATGGTTCAGATAATTCCACTGTGAGGCGCCACTGCATGTACAATGCATTCTGGGTAATATTTTTGTCTTTGCGAGATGTCAAGATGGTGTCATCATTTGACAACGTATTTTGTATACAATTAAACCTGCGATATTGCTATCTATGCAACGAAAACGTTATGTAATATGGGTGTAATTCAGACATGCTCATTAATTTCATACATGCCTTGCCAATAACCTGGAAATATAGTATTTATCTCCGTAGAAAAAACTGTAAAAAATTTCCCCGAAATTTTTTCACAGTATTTTCCAAGATGGCGTATAATTGCGAAGTCTTGTATAGCCGAACGCGCTACATATTATTGGCCCGGGCTGACCCACTCTGTCGACCCGAAGCTCAATTGAGCTGCGATAGACATATGAAGACCAGCAAAGTCGAGAGGCAATCCTACGTCACCCCGGGACCTCAATATTTCCACCAATGGGAAGCTCACCCGTGCGTTGTGCGCGTGACTACCGCCCCCGGGAGCCGGACACTCGGCCTGCATGTGACCTCTCTGCCCGCACCGGAAGCACATGGTGTCACGTGAGCCGCCCCCGGACCGCCCGTGGCGCGCCTCGCCACCCTGGAAGCGACCCCCGCCGCCCTCTGGCACCCCCACGGGAGGGTGGTGGTAAGGGAAGGGGGTACGTGTGTGGGAGAGGGGTTGGCCGCATAGGAAACGACAATAACACATTTATAGATACTATACATATATACATTTAAACATACGTACTATATAGTACATACATATACTACATCTGTACCTCATCGATATGTACAGAGGCTGTTAACGACATGGCACGCTTGACAGAATACCAACACAATATGGGTTGAAATGCGTATTTAAACATGGCAAATGCCACCTAAACATACCAGAACGTGAGTTTGTTACTTCCCAATGATAAGGGTCCCGTGAGTCAAATTGATAACAGTTTTTTTTGCTCCATGCTGTCCAAATCAGTGGACAATTATGTCCCAGACAAACCGAAACCGAAACTAGAAGAAAATGGTGCAGACATATTGGACCATCTGTCTGATGAAGTTAGCTTTGCATGTGTTCTCCATAAAGCTAGCGTTATAACCTTCGGTAAAGCATCGTTTAGCTATATATAGTGCGATATATATAGCTCCAACGCTTATGACGTCACTGACCTTGTCCGTGGCCGGACCGTCCGGGCGGTCGACCGTCGTAGACGTCATATCCGGCCCGCTCGACACTGTATACAATGATAGATATGTCCATAATCATTTATTTTCACTATGTATATTGGCATTATGGCGGCGAAGTAGCAAATAATCACATCCACTATCAGGTTCTAGTCGAAATGAAAATAAAAGATACATAAAACTACATAACTATGCTTATAATTCGAATAATCATAATCCTGGTGATAGTGACAATTAAATTTAAAGGAAAAAGCGATATTACATTCAATCAGATTTCCATAAACCTATCTTTCAGCAAAATCAGAGATAACCGAGCACTTAAGATTAGATATCAAATTTACAATATATAAAATTGCCTCTGGCCTGAAATACATAACAGTTTGCGATATGGCAATCAAGTCTGTATTTGCTTGTGATATATATGAAGCGAGTTGGATGTGTTCGCCGGTTTGATGCATACAAGGGTTAAACTGAGCCACAAAGGTAGCTAAAGACACTAAGTTGCGAATCAACCACAGTTACAGTGAGCCGTCCAATACAGAGAGCAGAAGTTGTGACCATGGATCTGGCTTTAGAATAATAATAAATATAAATGGCCTAGGTTCGACCGAAGAGAAATCTATAGTAAAGAATTTATACGGACCAGTGAAATGGACTGGATCGAAGACCGACAAGTAATTAACAAAACTTGAGGAAGGTCGCCTTTCGGAGGCTTCACTGAGGATCGGGTCAAGTTTTGAAATAAAACCCACTTTATATTATTGAGAAGCAAACCCATCCAATCATCAAATCAATATTAAGCCTCTTCTCACGCACTAACAAAGGGATATTGTTTTAGAGATGAGCAGTAGCCTCATAACGAGTTGGCATGGCAACACCGTCACTCACCTGGGTCCTTCATTGGCATGGCAACACCGTCAATCACCTGGGTCCTTTGTTGGCATGGCAACACAGTCACTCACCTGGGTCCTTTGTTGGCATGGCAACACCGTCACTCACCTGGGTCCTTCATTGGCATGGCAACACCGTCACTCACCTGGGTCCTTTGTTGGCATGGCAACACAGTCACTCACCTGGGTCCTTTGTTGGCATGGCAACACTGTCACTCACCTGGGTCCTTCATTGGCATGGCAACACCGTCACTCACCTGGGTCCTTTGTTGGCATGGCAACACAGTCACTCACCTGGGTCCTTTGTTGGCATGGCAACACAGTCACTCACCTGGGTCCTTTGTTGGCATGGCAACACTGTCACTCACCTGGGTCCTTCATTGGCATGGCAACACTTGTCACTCACCTGGGTCCTTCATTGGCATGGCAACACTGTCACTCACCTGGGTCCTTCATTGGCATGGCAACACCGTCACTCACCTGGGTCCTTTGTTGGCATGGCAACACAGTCACTCACCTGGGTCCTTTGTTGGCATGGCAACACCGTCACTCACCTGGGTACTTCATTGGCATGGCAACACCGTCACTCACTAGGGTCCTTTGTTGGCATGGCAACACAGTCACTCACCTGGGTCCTTTGTTGGCATGGCAACACCGTCACTCACCTGGATCCTTCATTGGCATGGCAACACCGTCACTCACCTGGGTCCTTTGTTGGCATGGCAACACAGTCACTCACCTGGGTCTCTTGTTGGCATGGCAACACCGTCGCTCACATGGGTCCTTCATTGGCATGGCAACACTGTCACTCACCTTGGTCCTTCATTGGCATGGCAACACTTGTCACTCACCTGGGTCCTTCATTGGCATGGCAACACTTGTCACTCACCTGGGTCCTTTGTTGGCATGGCAACACCGTCACTCACCTGGGTCCTTTGTTGGCATGGCAACACTGTCACTCACCTTGGTCCTTCATTGGCATGGCAACACTTGTCACTCACCTGGGTCCTTTGTTGGCATGGCAACACCGTCACTCACCTGGGTCCTTTTTGGGCGGAGAGCCTGACGTCCTGGGAGCGACCGCCCTGGGACGGGGCGGAGCTCGAGCTGGGCTCCCCACCCCCACCCCGGCTCCCGGTCCCGCCCTCCAACGTATGGGGGTGAGGGGACGGCGTGTTGCGACCCTGCTGCTGCTGCTGCGGCTGCGGCTGTCCCCCCTGGGGTCCCTGGGGTGGGTAGCCCCTCCCCCCTGGCGCGCTGTGCCCCATCAGCGGGGGCGGCACGTTGACGTTGGGCACCACCCAGGGGCCCTGGGAGGCCCATTCGCCTCCCTCACCCCCGGCACCCCCGCCAGCCCCGTCCCCACCAGCGTTCACCCAGATGGGCTGCTCGCTGCCCTGGCCGACCAGTACCCCTCGAGGGGCAGCCCCGGGGGTACCGTACAGGGTGGCGTTGCCAGGGGGACCGCCCCCCTCCCGGCGAGCCTCGTGCCCGTGACTCTGGGCCTGGGGGTGCACAGACAGCGCGGACCCACGCTGACCTGCAATACAAGGAATATGTACACATCGAGAAAAGGCCAAATCAATCAATAAAGTTCCTTTATTTCCTCCCATAGGCAGCAAGAAATGTATACATTCAAGACGAGTCGAGGCATTTAATCTGCTTCAATACTAAAAGTAAATTACCCAGACACCAGGTCCAACACAGTTCCAGTTTTTCAGGCTGTGAAAAACTATATAAAGCATTACTATAGGCTCGAAAAGAGCGCGGTAGAAAGGAAGCTGAACTTTAGTACAGATATGTTTTACAAGAAATGGAGACCACTATCAGACTATATAACACTAAGCGAATAATGTTATGTTTTTTGGGTTTCACTGCGTATGTTTCTCTTCCATTTCTGCTTTGTATGATTTATAAGTGCATTATAGTGGAATAAAAAAAAGGCAACTGTCACAGCCTGACGCTAAACATCTTAATTAAAACATCGGCTGCTAAATCCGTGATACTTTTTTGGGGGGGTTCGAAAAATGAAAACGAAAAACTTCCCATAATCTCCTTGTTGGGATCAAATGGTCCGTCTCCAACGATACACAGTCTATGCTTTTGGGGGGAGATCATTCCTTGCGACATTTCAGCCACAAGTGATACAATGTCGCGAGATCGAGAACGAGATCGCGCTCTGGCCCACGTACTGTGTATCTATCCACCTTTAAGGCCGAGCTTTGGTGATGGGACAGCAGGGTGGATGGGTGGACTGAGCCGGGCCCGGGAACCAGCATGGATGTAGCGGGCGTCGCGAGCACTAACGGGCAAACTGGGCCAAGGAACAACCAACCTCCCAGAACGATGGATGGAGGATGAACACATGCCCCAGAGTTGTTGGTTCCCGGGCCCGGATTCGAACCGAGATCGAATCTATTGATCGGCGGTCTTAGTGCGCTAACCAGTACACCGGGGAACCCCCCTACCCTAACCCCCCCCCCCCCACTCCCCTCCACACCAGATTGGTTGGTTGTATATTCAGGACGCTGTAAGCACTTTTTGTCATATCGCGTCAATGGGAGAAGGAATGGACAGTGGAGCTATGTCCCCGGGGGTAAACCCTTACTCATTGCGAAGTTGGACATGGGATCTTTACGTGGGACCACACCGACATGGCCACAGCAGGGCTCGAACCACCGACCCACGTGCCGTTTGGCTCTCACGTGACCAGAGCACTCAGTGCGAGCGCTCTAGCCTACTGAGCTCGCCAAGAACCAGACCCCTGCGGCAATGCGATGAGAGGGATACCCCGGATATGACCGAGGCAACAGGTCGGTGTCTGACTTCCGAGTAGGTGGACATTATGAGCTAGGGAGCTCGGGAGGCCCCTGAGCTGGGGAGGCCCCTGAGCTGGGGAGGCCCCTGAGCTGGGGTGGCCACTGAGCTAGGGAGGCCCCTGAGCTGGGAAGGCCCCTGAGCTGGGGAGGCCCCTGAGCTGGGGAGGCCCCTGAGCTGGGGTGGCCACTGAGCTAGGGAGGCCCCTGAGCTGGGGAGGCGTCTGAGGCAGGGAGGCCCCTGCGCTAGGGAGGCTTCTGAGGCAGGGAAGCCCCTGAGCTAGGAAGACCCCTGAGCTAGGGAGGCCCCTGAGCTAGGGAGGCCCCTGAGCTAGGGAGGCCCCTGAGCTAGGGAGGCCCCTGAGCTAGGGAGGCTCCCGTACTACAGGACATAATCAAGGAGATGCGTGCGTTCATACCTGTTGGGTCGCCACGTGGGGCGTCGGCGTTCTGAGTCGCCACCTGGGATGCCATCTGGGCGGCCACTTGGTCAGGGTCCAAGAGGTTCACGAAGGCCGTGGCACTTCGCACCTCCGTCTGTGTGAGAAATGGAGAACCTATTAGCGCAGTGTGCCTTCATATATCATTATAAACACCACTTTGGCTTAGCCCCCAAGATCGAGTTTATGCTTCAGAACATGAAATGAAATGTTGGTGTGTTGTCATTCTCATCTATATTGGGACTTTATGCCTCATAAGCAGGTGGTAGGGGGTCGAACCCCTCACCGCTAAGTCTGTAGCTCGTGTAAGCTAATATACTGAAAATCAACAAAAGAGCGCTGTTCATGAATCTGTCCATGGTGAGAGATAGGCCCCGGGAGCCAATGTTCACATGGTGAGAGATACGCCCCGGGAGTCAATGTCCACATGATGAGAGATAGGCCCCGGGAGCCAATGTTCACATGGTGAGAGATAGGCCCCGGGAGTCAATGTTCACATGATGAGAGATAGGCCCCGGGAGTCAATGTCCACATGATGAGAGATAGGCCCCGGGAGTCAATGTCCGTAGATGAGAGATATGCTCCGGGAGTCAATGTCCACATGATGAGAGATAGGCCCCGGGAGTCAATGTCCGTAGATGAGAGATAGGCCCCGGGAGTCAATGTCCACATGATGAGAGATAGGCCCCGGGAGTCAATGTCCACATGATGAGAGATAGGCCCCGGGAGTCAATGTCCACATGATGAGAGATAGGCCCCGGGAGTCAATGTCCGTAGATGAGAGATATGCTCCGGGAGTCAATGTCCACATGATGAGAGATATGCCCCGGGAGTCAATGTCCGTAGATGAGAGATATGCTCCGGGAGTCAATGTCCACATGATGAGAGATATGCCCCGGGAGTCAATGTCCACATGATGAGAGATAGGCCCCGGGAGTCAATGTCCACATGATGAGAGATATGCCCCGGGAGTCAATGTCCACATGATGAGAGATAGGCCCCGGGAGTCAATGTCCGTAGATGAGAGATAGGCCCCGGGAGTCTATGTCCACATGATGAGAGATAGGCCCCGGGAGTCAATGTCCACAGATAGGCCCCGGGAGTCAATGTTCACATGGTGAGAGATACGCCCCGGGAGTCAATGTTCACATGATGAGAGATAGGCCCCGGGAGTCAATGTCCACATGATGAGAGATAGGCCCCGGGAGTCAATGTCCGTAGATGAGAGATATGCTCCGGGAGTCAATGTCCACATGATGAGAGATAGGCCCCGGGAGTCAATGTCCGTAGATGAGAGATAGGCCCCGGGAGTCAATGTCCACATGATGAGAGATAGGCCCCGGGAGTCAATGTCCACATGATGAGAGATAGGCCCCGGGAGTCAATGTCCACATGATGAGAGATAGGCCCCGGGAGTCAATGTCCGTAGATGAGAGATATGCTCCGGGAGTCAATGTCCACATGATGAGAGATATGCCCCGGGAGTCAATGTCCGTAGATGAGAGATATGCTCCGGGAGTCAATGTCCACATGATGAGAGATATGCCCCGGGAGTCAATGTCCACATGATGAGAGATAGGCCCCGGGAGTCAATGTCCGTAGATGAGAGATAGGCCCCGGGAGTCTATGTCCACATGATGAGAGATAGGCCCCGGGAGTCAATGTCCACAGATAGGCCCCGGGAGTCAATGTTCACATGGTGAGAGATACGCCCCGGGAGTCAATGTCCACATGGTGAGAGATACGCCCCGGGAGTCAATGTCCACATGATGAGAGATAGGCCCCGGGAGTCAATGTCCGTAGATGAGAGATAGGCCCCGGGAGTCAATGTCCGTAGATGAGAGATAGGCCCAGGGAGTCTATGTCCACATGATGAGAGATAGGCCCCGGGAGTCAATGTTCACATGGTGAGAGATAGACCCCGGGAGTCAATGTCCGTAGATGAGAGATAGGCCCCGGGAGTCAATGTCCACATGATGAGAGATAGGCCCCGGGAGTCAATGTCCACATGATGAGAGATAGGCCCCGGGAGTCAATGTCCACATGATGAGAGATAGGCCCCGGGAGTCAATGTCCGTAGATGAGAGATAGGCCCCGGGAGTCAATGTCCACATGATGAGAGATAGGCCCCGGGAGTCAATGTCCACATGATGAGAGATAGGCCCCGGGAGTCAATGTCCGTAGATGAGAGATAGGCCCCGGGAGTCAATGTCCACATGGTGAGAGATAGGCCCCGGGAGTCAATGTTCACATGGTGAGAGATAGACCCCGGGAGTCAATGTCCGTAGATGAGAGATAGGCCCCGGGAGTCAATGTCCACATGATGAGAGATAGGCCCCGGGAGTCAATGTCCACATGATGAGAGATAGGCCCCGGGAGTCAATGTCCACATGATGAAAGATAGGCCCCGGGAGTCAATGTCCGTAGATGAGAGATAGGCCCCGGGAGTCAATGTCCACATGATGAGAGATATGCCCCGGGAGTCAATGTCCACATGATGAGAGATAGGCCCCGGGAGTCAATGTCCGTAGATGAGAGATATGGTCCGGGAGTCAATGTCCACATGATGAGAGATATGCCCCGGGAGTCAATGTCCGTAGATGAGAGATATGCTCCGGGAGTCAATGTCCACATGATGAGAGATATGCCCCGGGAGTCAATGTCCACATGATGAGAGATAGGCCCCGGGAGTCAATGTCCGTAGATGAGAGATAGGCCCCGGGAGTCTATGTCCACATGATGAGAGATAGGCCCCGGGAGTCAATGTCCGTAGATGAGAGATATGCTCCGGGAGTCAATGTCCACATGATGAGAGATATGCTCCGGGAGTCAATGTCCACATGATGAGAGATAGGCCCCGGGAGTCAATGTCCGTAGATGAGAGATATGCTCCGGGAGTCAATGTCCACATGATGAGAGATATGCCCCGGGAGTCAATGTCCACATGATGAGAGATAGGCCCCGGGAGTCAATGTCCGTAGATGAGAGATAGGCCCCGGGAGTCAATGTCCACATGATGAGAGATAGGCCCCGGGAGTCAATGTCCACAGATAGGCCCCGGGAGTCAATGTTCACATGGTGAGAGATACGCCCCGGGAGTCAATGTCCACATGGTGAGAGATACGCCCCGGGAGTCAATGTCCACATGATGAGAGATAGGCCCCGGGAGTCAATGTCCACATGATGAGAGATAGGCCCCGGGAGTCAATGTCCGTAGATGAGAGATAGGCCCCGGGAGTCTATGTCCACATGATGAGAGATAGGCCCCGGGAGTCAATGTTCACATGGTGAGAGATAGACCCCGGGAGTCAATGTCCGTAGATGAGAGATAGGCCCCGGGAGTTAATGTTCACATGATGAGAGATAGGTTGGTTGGTTATTCAGGACGCTTTAACCACTTTTGGTCATATCGCGTCAAGGGGAAATGGGAGGGAAAAGGGAGGAAAAGTGGAGCCATGTCCTCGGGGTAACCCCCTACTCTTTGCGAAGAAGGACATGGGATCTTTATCCTGCGACCACACAGACATGGCCACAGCAGGGCTCGAACCACCGATCCACGTGCCGTTAGGCTCTCAGGTGGCCAGAGCACTCAATGCGAACGCTCTAGATGAGATGAGAGATGAGGCCCCGGGAGTCAATGTCCACATGATGCCAAAGGCAGCAATCAATATCATATTCATAAACTGATATCTTGCTTTGGAGCCACATTTGTCACCATGAATGCTCAGTTGAAACCTCTCGGGACGGTAGAATTGCTGGGCTGAACCCTGTACAGCCTTAGTTTGGTGAAATTTAAATTTCTTTCTCTAGCGAATATCTCCTCTTGTCAGTCCCACCATTGTCATTTGTGCCATTGACGGATAATTGAAAATGCAATGGTCAATCCAGTCATGGAATACTCTTATGACGTCATTTTATGCATAAGGTGCCGGTTAGTTTTTACCAAACATTACATGATCGGATGATAATTGGCTCAGTAATTGGCTAACCTCAGTGCGACCAAGCTATATGCAGACACATTTTTTCTTGCAACGGCAAAGCGATAGAATTGTTTTTTAACAACTGTCGCTCTGAAGGCTTACTGATATAATGATATTAAACTGAAGCCAAATGAATTAAAAATACAAGCTTTGGCATGCAACAGGTGAAGTTCTTACTTCATACCTAATTACATGTATAGATGGATCAGGTGGTTGACATCGCTATGAACCAACCCTGTACTTCTGGCTGTACTCACCACAGCAAACATCTTCTCACTGTACTCACCACCACAGCCAACATTTCTGGCTGTACTCACCACTACAGTTAACATCTTCTCGCTGTACTCACCACCACAGCCAACATCTTCTCGCCGTACTCACCACTACAGTCAACATATTCTCGCTGTACTCACCACCACAGCCAACCTTTCTGGCTGTACTCACCACTACAGTTACCATCTTCTCGCCGTACTCACCACCACAGCCAACATCTTCTTGTCCTTCACAAAGCTCCTGAACATGGTTTTCTCCCGCTCACCGAACTGGGTCATGTCAGAGTTTGCCAGCGAGCAGTGGACGACCTGGCGACGAGAATATCACATCACCTATCACAAGTCACCACATCTCACCCTATATCTTAAGTCACCACATATCACCCCGTATCACAAGTCATCACATATCACAAGTCATCACATATCACCCTGTATCACAAGTCATCACATATCATCCTGTATCACAAGTCACCACATATCACCCTATATCACAAGTCATCACATATCATCCTGTATCACAAGTCACCACATGTCACTCTGTATCCCAAGTCACCACATGTCACTCTGTATCCCAAGTCACCACATGTCACTCTTTATCCCAAGTCACCACATATCACCCAGTATCACAAGTCACTGAGTACCGTAGAACCTCCCCCCAAAAAAGCCCGCCGTTCCGAGACCCATTGAGACGCTATAGGACACACTGCATGAATACGCAACGGCGGTTCTACGGTCCACCATCTTTCGCAGACGGACGGATGCCAACCATGAAGTCTCGGTTCTACGGTACCCAAGCGGCCGGCCTCCCGGGCCTGAAAACCGCTACGCATCACGATGCGTGTTAGAATATATGATCGAGAATCATGCTGTATAAATAGCACGCCTGGGATTGGCCCCTCGCGCAAAGGTAGGGATAAAGCCGGGCTACTCGTGCCTGAATAGTTGGGGGGAAAGTAAGGAACAGTGGGGACTCCCGGCAAAAAAGTAGGGATATAACCGTGGTGAACGCGGTGTGCGAGGTGATCATGGTGACCGCGGTGACCGTAGTGACCGCCGTGACCGCGGTGATCATGGTGACCGTGGTGGCCGTGGTGACCATGGCTACCGCGGTTACCCTGGTGACCGGGGACGCACGTACCTGGCAGGGAATGGCGATAAGCTTCTCCGGCATCTGGCGAACCTGGCTGACCGGCACCGTCACCGTCCGCCCATAATCCACCAGCGTCACCGTCACCTGGCGAAAGACGGACAGGACATGAATTCATGTGTATGCCACTTCTGTGCACACAAGGGCGAGCCTGCGCCAAGGAACCCCCAGGACGGTGAGGGAGGAATAGATAAAACATGTCACTGCCAAGTTAGGAGCACGGCACCGGATTCGAACCCACGACTTATTATTGGTGAAAGACAGAAGGGCGTGGCCTGAATCTCGCGAGACTTTAACGCGAAACATTACCAGTAATATGGAAAGACAGTGCGTAAGTGACGCCGTTGTTATATGACTGTCGGCCCTGGTGTCAGAGTGGGTGAGAAGCGACCCTCTGACAGCACGCAACCACATCCCCCACGTGGCGTCTCAAGTCACAGACCCGCACCAAGACAGACTTTCTGAAAGTACGTCCTCTTCAAGGAGAGGAACAACAGTTGGTTGGGGGGGGGGGGGGGAGACACACGACAGTTGGGTTGGGGGAGAGGAACATGCCGGCTGTATCTAGAAAATAGCATGTGATATCAAGTTGAATAAAAGGGGAGTATATGGTCCCAAAAATATATCATATCTTGGTGGCAATATGAAAATATAACAATGAAAAGCGAATGTATGATGCATTTGTGACCGCGTAAAAATACAGCGTGAACAACCGTCTTTTCCTAATTAGGTCAGGTCATGCTCTGACTTATATTTCCAATTTGGGTAGACCCGAAATCAAACGCTGGGTGCGGCAGTCAACTGACGCGGCCACGTGTTGGCGGTTACCTTGAGGGCGGTGGCTCCCACGACGACCGCCCTGCACCAGCCGGCGCTCTCCCCCGGGGTGAGGACCCAGTCTCTGGGCTGGGGGGCGCTGGCGGACAGGGCAAGCTTGGCCACCTCCCTGTAATATACGTCAACGGTGCAGAGAGTCAGTGCTAACGCCCAGTGTACGCGTTCGCGGCGCGGCGACAGAACAGATGCGGGCCTGGTGACGTCACACTCACTCAATCTGGCTACACAGGGTCTGGTGAAGTCACACTCACTCAATCTGGCTACAGAAGGTATGGTGAAGTCACACTCACTCAATCTGGCCACAGAGGGCCTGATGACGTCACAATCACTCAATCTGGCCACAGAGGGTCTGGTGAAGTCACACTCACTCAATCTGGCTACAGAGGGCCTGGCGAAGTCACACTCACTCAATCTGGCTACAGAGGGTCTGGTGAAGTCACACTCACTCAATCTGGCTACGGAGGGTCTGGTGAAGTCACACTCACTCAATCTGACTACAGAGGGCCTGGCGAAGTCACACTCACTCAATCTGGCTACAGAGGGTCTGGTGAAGTCACACTCACTCAATCTGGCTACAGAGGGTCTGGTGAAGTCACACTCACTCAATCTGGCTACAGAGGGCCTGATGACGTCACACTCACTCAATCTGGCTACAGAGGGCCTGGTGAAGTCACACTCACTCAATCTGGCTACAGAGGGCCTGATGACGTCACACTCACTCAATCTGGCTACAGAGGGCCTGATGACGTCACACTCACTCAATCTGGCTACAGAGGGCCTGATGACTTCACAATCACTCAATCTGGCCACAGAGGGCCTGATGACGTCACACTCACTCAATCTGGCTACAGAGGGTCTGGTGAAGTCACACTCACTCAATCTGGCTACAGAGGACCTGGAAGATGGCCTCTGTCTTGTGATCTCGCCACAGCTCCATGCAGAACTCTCCGTTCTCTGTCAGATCGCTGATCACGCGGCCCTCAAAAGTCTCACCTGCAAAAGACAACAGTGAACTTGCCCTACGATAGCACATCTGGCTTTGGTCATGTGAAAGGGTTCAACTGCGTGTAAAAGTGAACACTTCTAACATTCTTCAAGCCTTTAACTTAAACTTTAACTTTAGTTAAGGTGAGAATAGCAGCTGCGTGTCTCCTGTTGCGAATTTCACATGATAACTTTAGCCGACTATCGGGCTTAAGTCGACTAAAGTTATCATGTCACTTAGCCGGCTAACTATGTTCGTGAAATCCGGCCCAGGACATCAACGACTGACGTTGTGTGTAACATCCAAAATAAATTGTTACCTTACCCATCGCGCTGTTTCTTTACATCGCCTTATGTATTAAAAATCCGTAAGAATGAGTTTCTTTGACACTGACACGTATTATACCATGTGGACGAGGCCGTGTGTCATGCCACGAGGCGACACATCTTAAACAAGCTTTACATCCATTTGAAACAAAATAGCTACAACACAATTTGTACCGTATATGGTATATTTTTGTCGGAAAGCCATAGTGCCAACGTGCTTATCGTTGTAATTATCAATCATATGATAGAGGCGGGGTATGTGGACCAAACCCAACAATACGGATTTAGGATACATAAAGTACCAATGCATTCGTATCAAATATAAACAGGGTGAATCGCTGAATCACCAGAAATGGCGCCGGTTTTATTCGCCGGATGTAATGTGATAGGCGGGAACGCCGGTAGGGAGGGGGGGTGGGGGATGGGGAGGGGGGATCCAGTGATTCAGCCTGTTGATATTTAATACGAATGCATCAGTGATTCAGCCCACCTCACCTCCCGTCCCCCCTCCCCCCAAGCCAGCTGCTCCCAAAAGGTGTCACTTACCGGGTGTCCCGTTAAAACGCGGCAGCATGTTCTGGAAGCTGGCGGCGCGGCCTGGCTGACCGGCCTGGGTGGGGGAGGGGCCGCTATCCCTGGTCGCCTCCCGGGCCGCCTCCCTGGCCGTCCGGGCCGACTGCCCCTTGTCCTTCTTCCTCTTGGACTTCCCCTTCCCTTCTGCAACTTCTGAAACGCAAAATGCTTTTATATAGTGTTTTGGGGGCGACTTTTGTACACACGAAGAATACACTGGATCAAGAAACTCGGCCGGAATAATGACGAGGCGCTTGGCTGACACGTGTTCCAGACGCAGGTGCCAGGGTGCGACCCACAACCTGTTGATCTGCAGCTCAGCCTGCTTACCAACTGCTCCCCTCTGTACTTTGAAGACAGGTTGGTTGGTTGTATATTTCAGGACGCTTTAACCACTTTTGGTTATATCGCGTCAATGGGAGAAAGAAGGGAGAGTGGAGCCATGTCCCCGGGGGTAACCCCCTACTCTTGGCGAAGAAGGACAGGGATCTTTATCCTGCGACCACACAGACATGGCGACAGCGGGGCGCGAACCACCGATCCACGTGGCATTAGGCTCTCAGGCGGCCAGAGCACTCAATGCGAGCGCTCTAACCCACTCAGCCATCGGGGCGGCCCATTGAAGAGAGGAAACGACGGTGAGGACTGGTGTTCTAGGCCACTTGTGTGTACAGTAAAGGCAAATTGAGCCAAGGACAGAGAAGAAAAGGACATTAGACCGCCACAGACACCCATAAGATGTTCAAACCCGTGACTACGCCACCTCTCGGTCACGGCCCCCCACCCCATAAACCCGACCGATATACAAGAACATACACATACATGTATATATATATATGATTTTGTACTTTGGCTTGATACATCACCCCCAGTCAGCAAACGTATACAAATATAGCCATATGTCTACATTCACATATTAAGACAGATATATATGTATATATACATGTATATGATGTATATATATATAAACATCGGCATAAAAAAAAGACGCGCTACGTTTATCACAGAACGGTTATACAATACGGGCACCATTATACCAACAAAGTCATGTTACAGGAAGCGCAAAAGACACTTACCCGACGGTTTGGCGGCCTTGACATTGGCTTTGGCTAGCGCCTCGTGGGGTGGCGCCTCGCGATCTGAGGCTGCGTTCTCCGGGACGACCCCGGGGCACCCTGCCCGGCCGGACTGACCTCCCTCGTCGGGTTCACGCCCGCCAGGTGGAGCCGCGTGGACATGCGCAGAGGGCGCCGCGGAGGACCACCCCTGGCGGCAGTCCTGGGGGACATCGCTACTTCCGGCGCCGAAAGGACTTCCGGTTCCGATTGACGTAGGGTGGTCGGAGTGAAAATGCGCGCCGTTCAGTTTCGCCGCCTCCATCGGGTCATCGCCATCGGACGTGTTGACGGACGTGTTGACGGACGTGTTGACGGGCCCATCACGGGGCCCATTGCTCACGACATCCGGGTCCCGTTCCGCCCGCTGCGGGACGCGCGGGGTGACTGGGGGGTGGTACTCCCTGGCGGCGGGGGCCGCCACGTCCTCGGGAAAGGGCGGCACGTACGCCATCACGCCCTCCGTCACCACGTGACCCGTCGCCTCGTCACCGACGGCTAGGTCACGCGCCGGCTGCGGCTCCAGTGGCGATGGTGACGTCATATTTCCATTCCTCGGCTTATCCCTCTCCGAAGCGTCATGGCTTATGGCCGAATCCAAGAGAGGATCGACGCCGTTGGTCTTGCGCGCGTCACCCTCAGGGCGGGGATACGCCGGTGACCCCCCTCGCCCCGTTATCGCCATGGAGACTCCATCAACGTCGCTCCCGGGTACCCCGCGAGGGGGAGGCCCCCCGCCCGGCAGGCCCCGTCCGCCCTCCTCCCGCGCGTGGTGCGTGACCGCGGCCCTGGGTACCAATCCCTCTGGCTTCTCTTGAGGCTCCCCTCGTGTGGCTGGTTCCTCGTCATCCCGCGGGGAAGCCGCACAGGCACGGGCACCAGCTACACAGGACGACGGCGGCGGGGAGGCTGATGGGAGCAGTGGTGCGGCGGAAGATTCAGGCTCCCGTTGAGGTGGCTCAAGTACGAGAACTGGTCCCTCCTCCGCGCTGCACCACGGCATTCTTACTTCTGCTGCTGTAACACCAGATGCCTGAACGCCTTCCTCGCCGCAGTTTCCAGAACCACACGCCGGTCTTTCTCTTCCTGTGTCAGAGGCTTGAATGCTTTCCTCGCCGCATTTTCCCGAGCTACACGCCATTCCTTCTCTTCCTGCGTCAGAGGTTTGAATGCTTTCCTCGCCGCATTTCCCTGAGCTGCACGCCATTCCTTCTCTTCCTGCGTCAGAGGCTTGAATGCTTTCCTCGCCGCATTTCCCCGAGCTGCACGCCATTCCTTCTCTTCCTGCGTCAGATGCTTGAATGCTTTCCTCGCCGCATTTCCCCGAGCTGCACGCCATTCCTTCTCTTCCTGCGTCAGGTGCTTGAATGCTTTCCTCGCCGCATTTCTCCGAGCTGCACGCCATTCCTTCTCTTCCTGCGTCAGGTGCTTGAATGCTTCCCTCGCCGCATTTCGCCGAGTCACATGTCATTCCGTCTCTTTCTGCGCCAAGAACATGACCCCCTTCCTCTCTGCCATCCACGACATCAGCTATCCCTTCGGACGGGACGCCATCGCTGACATAGGTATCTCTGACGAGGCGCTCATCAACATCACCGCTGACGTTTAGTTTCACATGTGACTGACTACCACCATCCACGTGATCGCTTGTTTGACTAGAGTCGACGGGTCTCTCTCCCGCAGTGGCCGACGTACTACTGTGTACTTCCCCGGCACGTGGCCCGCTGACAGCCACGGTATCATTCTCCAAGGCGGCGGCGGCGGTGGCGCCACCTTCGCCAGCCACGGTATCACTCTCCAAGGCGGCGGCGGTGGCGCCAACTACGCCAGCCACGGTATCACTCTCCAAGGCGGCGGCGGCGGCGGCGGTGGCGCCATCTTCGCCAGCCAGGGTATCACTCTCCAAGGCGGCGGCGGCGGCGGCGGCGGCGGTGGCGCCACATTTTCCAGCCTCGCCGACGTCATCCGACATCTGCACACACTCCAGCTTCAGCGACCCGGGGGCGATCGCGGACAGGTCAAAGGGAGGGACGACTGCCTGGGTCCCTATATCGGCTTGGGGACCAGTCGCCGGGTGCCCAGCCACGGTCTGATGATAGGGGGCGCCGCTGGTCGCTGTGGCGGTATCCCTGGCGACAGCACGCGGGTCGGACGTTAAGTCAGGGTCGGACATCTGCTGCAGGTTTCTCGCAGCTTTCATTTCACTTTTGGATCGCTCCATTTGGCCTCCAACACCGGAAGGGGAAGCGGTCAGGTGACTTCCACCACGTGGCGAGGCACCAACCCCGGAAGGGGAAGCGATCACGTGACTTCCACCACGTGGCGAGGCACCAACCCCCGAAGCGGAAGCGGTCACGTGACTTTCACCACGTGGCGATTCTCCGCGAGAGGGTGACAGAATGGGTTGCGCAGACTCGGCAGGGGAATCGGCACTGAAATAGCGGATGTCTCGGCACACGATGGACGCCTTGGGGTTGACCGCCTGTTTGGCTGCATTCCAAGGGAGAAAATGTCATCAACAGTAACCTTTGTGGATACATGGAATAAACAAATAAATCCCATCGTTTTCAAGACTAAAGGCACCCCAAGGCCAAAAACACAACTACTGCACATTACGTCTTCCCATTTTCTTTTAACATGTATTACGAAAAGAACTAAAGTTTCCCATCACAGCAGTGGAAAAGTAATAATGAGAAGTCAGTCGCACACCAGAGAAGGTGGCTAAATGGGACTTAATCGGCCGCTAGGCCCGGTGTTGTGTATGTCCGATACGTGTAGGTATATCCGTTATATAACACCCCGTATATTCGGTAGCATAATAAATAAAAATCCCCTAAAATCAGGACTGGAAATCTCTAAATGTGTACAAATTACAAGGAAACAACACCCCTCGTCGCCCAGGCATCCTCCCCTCACCTTTCTCAGCAATGGAATCGTTGACACAGAAAACTTGGCCTCTGTCATTCTTGGCAAACAGTTTCACGGCCCACACGTCCTGGAACCGAAGGGAATATTGAAGAAAATTGAACTCCATTTGTGTAACTTCACTGAGCCAGGACTCGCGCAGAAACACGCAGCCTCCGCATACCGAATGCAAGGGTGGCAAATACACGGGAAATCGACGCATGGCGTCACAGGGCGAAACGGGTGATTGGTGCAGGAATCAGGAAATCGGAAAAAAAGAGGTCTGCTCGAGGTGGATCCATGGATTAGGGGGTTCCAGGCCACCTTCCTGCACGCTTGGCCGAACCGAGCCAAGGACAACGACGTGAAGTGTATCTGAAACAACCCCCAAATTAAGATTGGTTGTATATTCAGGACGCTTTAACTACGTTTGGTCATATCGAGTCAATGGGAGAAGGAAGGGAGAGTGGAGCCATGTCCCCGGGGGTAATCCTAATTAAGCACACAACAAAATGTATCATTCACCACGTTGGACGCTATAGGAATCCTGGTCTCCCTCCAATGGTATATAATCCTGTTCAATATCATCAGCAATTTGCGACAGACGAAAATCGTCAGGTCCCTCTTACCCGGCGAGTAAAAGATCCTAATATGCTACTAAATCCAAGCCTTGAAACAATATATTTTGTGTTATTTTCTTCACTTGAGGCGGGGAAAAGCCAAATAGCCCTACGATTTTGGGACATCGGATTGCCTCTTGGTTGTAAAGAAAACTGCAACCCTGAATTTCACATACACACTCACACAAAACCCAACGGCAGGTTAATTCACGCAAACAAGAATGCACATTGCAAACACAGCGCTTTCACATGGAAAGTACGCTTACTAATTGTACCAAGAAGTGGATTGCGAGAAACCTCTAAAAAGTCGCAATTGTTGCACATTTCAGTAGCTGGACCAGCAAGAGAGGGACGTCCGACAATAATGACCCCTTGCTTACATCATTCATTCCATCGCCTCCTCCTCGGGGCAAACTAGACGGTCAAGCAGAGCTTGAGAAGGAAGACGAAAATTGTGGTTATGGGAACAATTCGACTATGTTAAGACCAGTTTCATGACGTTGGCATGGTACGCCGTCAGTCGTTTGGCGTATCGAGGCTTTATAATGGGCTTGGCCATGTTAAAGTGTGATTATTTGCCAGCGTCGAAACTACTGGTTCGATTTCGTTGGCATTGGGCATACATGATGTCAGTAATATGGGTACATATTCCACCACATATGAGTCATCTACCTGCAGTTATATAGTCACAGCGAATTTTTTGCACTTTCGGCAATGTCAAAATTGATCATCCAATAACTCGAAACCTATCAATGTGAGGTGAAATCTGAGGCAACATAACTTTAGCGCCTGTCTCTGAAGAATACTCTGAAACAAACCCCAAATCTCTAGACCAAATATTAACGAAGTTACTCGGAGAAATATGTTTCGTAACCTTGACCTTGATCTTGGAAGCGTGACATTGATCAATATAGTGCTTTGCGCCCAAATACAGGATGGGAACGAATGTCAGCAACAGGGGATAATAATAATAGACTCCACAACAAGCACGGACAATGATAGAGTGGCCAGGGCAGTGCTGATATTAGTGGTGTCGGTAGGTCCCACGGGCATTTAGGTTTAATCCCATCGGGTTGGATCAGCTGAACCCGGCTTCGGGTCAAACTCTTAATTTTCTTCTCTCGACAGAGTACACTTCTAAAAGACGGTCCCTCATGGTTAATTAGGTAAGACGCTATGTCCTAGCCCTGAGCCAATTGTCTAGGGGCCTGAGAGATACGCCGCGTGGCTAGGCTTTGTTGTCTACCGATGCAAAGTGCGCCTGTGGGAGTCTTTGTCGAGTGACGATGTTGATTTGCAGTCACATGTAGGATTGTTTGTACATTCAGGACGCTATAACCACTTTTGCTCATATCGAGTCAATGCACGACTTCGCAATTATACGCAATCTTGGAATAAGCGTGCCTGACGCAAAGAGTCTACCGGCTTTTTCGAACCGAGCACCCGATGTATTAATCAAGTATATATATGCCGAGTGTTCTACCATTGGGCCACTGAGGCTGCCATTGCCGGGTTGGTTGGTTGTATATTCAGGACGCTTTAACCACTGTTGGTCATAGAAGGAAGGGACAGTGGAGCCATGTCCCCTGGGGTAACCCCCTACGCTTTGCGAAGAAGAACATGGGATCTTTATCCTGCGACCACACAGACATAGCCACAGCGGGGCTCGAACCTCATTGCCGGGGACCGCTACTAACCCACTCTCTGCCTTCGACCCACTCCGCTAGGGCTCCATTATATCTCTGTTGTCGCCTACGTCCTCAATGCATTTTCACACTCGCTCGCCAGGGCGGCGCTGCGCAGATTGATAGGAAAAATGCGTCGCGCATTTCTACCAATTAGTGCTGGGACCCAGCCTAAGCATAATAACGCCTGAAATCAGGTGATGAAAAGAAAGAGTTCTGTCCCAGTTATAACTTTTTCGAAACGGTACAAGATGTGTTTTGCTGTATTAAATACGCAAAGCTCGTTATTTTTATGTTTGATTGTTGAAAACTACAATGTTGCAGAAAATTACAGCTGATTTGACCGTTTTTCAAGAATCTTGAAATTTGCCCCCGGCCGACCGCAGCGTCACCGTGCGGGGAGCTTGCTACTAACCGTGTCCGCCATCTTGTGAAGGAAGGTACACTGCTGAGCGTCACCAGTGAGCGGCACGTGGTCGAGGAACAGCCACAGTGGGTCCCGGGACAATTGCACGTCCATGTTGTCGAACAGCGAACACTTTAGGGCCTGTCAACACGACGAAAATTAATAATATAACGATATATAATATAAATAAGTTTCAATCCTAGAATTAAACGTTTTATTATGCTAAATTATGAAGAATTATTATAGAAAATATATCTATAAACCACCAACAAAATAAAATTATTTAAGCCAAGCTAATTGTTTTAAAATTTAACAAAATCACTTAGGCAATACTTCCCCCCCTGAAGTATAAGATTCGTTCGAGTTTGGGTTTTGCAAAAACTGATGTCTGACCTGAAGTTCAATCAAATACTACCCAAGCATTGGCTGATCTGGTGCAATTCTGGGAGGGTCTACACCAAACTCGATAATACTACGATATATTATATATATATAAGACATATACAGTGCAGACCACTTAGCCACCCCACCCCACCTGGTGAGCGCATTTTGGGGCGATATCAGTCTTCCAGGGCAGGATGGCGCTAGGCGGCGCTGTGAAAGTGTGTCCGTAGTCGAGGCAGATCAGTTTGCACTCTCCACGGGTACTGCGCGCCTCCTGCACGAGGCAGCGGTACCAGCGTCCGTCGCTCGCCGTCCTCGCGTACACGAGCTCACCATCCTCGGGTCGCGTGCCAAGGTCACCGTGACTCAGCCAATTAGCGTCCAGCACGTACTGCTTCCTACAATGGCGGTCATTACGGTATTTATCTAAACCGGAACAGGAATTAGCCAGGGACACGCCTGCCCACTGGGGAGGGGCGGATAGGTTCAATTTTCAGGCAGGTGGGGTCTCTGCTTACCCGTCCATAAAAAAGGGCTTTTGGTTACCATCTAGAAGAAAATCATCTAAATTGGACGACGATAAAAGCTGTTGTTTATGTACATACCGTATTTATATATAACGTGAAGGGGGACCGTGAAGATTTTTATGCTATTATTCATATTGCACGCATAAGATATCTTACTAGCAGATACCAGACAGGCAGGCAGCACTGAACATTTCCAACGTTTTGGCTGCTAAATTTTAGGCGTTGATACAAGCATTAAATGTCAGTATTGTATCGTATATAAAAAATATATAAATAAGTGCCGGTAATATAACCTGGAGTCACTGAGTAAATAATTTATTAATTAGCAAAGAGTGTTAAAATTGCGAGAACAAGCTCGTTTTTCGTAGAGAAGAAGCTAACAATAGAGGGTAACTGATTTAAATGGCCCGTGGCGCTACCTACACCAAGAGCGCGCAGATCACGTGATCATCGGTGACAATACTTTAATTACACAGTAAAATACCGAGTGAATCAAATATCCAGATCCAATAGCGCACAGATCAGGAGATCCAGATCTATACAATGTTTGTTAATTGGTGAAAAAAAAGACAAATGGATAACGATGCTTTCTCCCTAAAGAAAGCACGTCATTAATGTTATTTGGCCATGATTTCACAATTTGTAAGTTCAAAGTCTGACCTTATACGTGAGCTGAGACTGTGCAGCTTAATGACTGCTTCATCCGACATGACCAGTAGGGCGGTGAAGGTTCCATTTCTCTGGAGAGCCGAGCTCACGGCCACCTCCGCCTCCATCCCTGTAACAGGTAGGACATACCTCATATACTGGCCTTCCATGCTAAGTGCCCACGAATAACAGGCCCGTGATTGACCCCTCACGCAAAAATAGGGCTAAAGTAGGGCTACTTGCGCCAAAAAGTAGGGGAAAACTTAGGGAAAAGGTAGGGGCAATTTCTGCTCAAAAAGTAGGGGAAAAATTAGGGAAAGAAACTTCAGAAGAAAAAGTAGGGAATTCGGATGAAACTTAGCTACGCCTTTTCTGCATATTTACGTTCTGAGATGACTTTTACCCTTACCACGGGATGCATCAATTATTACTTTGAGACCAGGCCAGATAACATGCATTCCAGTACAACAGAGTAGGTATAACATACAGTATAATACCTATTCTACGATGCCTACTCTGTGCCAGTACCCAGCGTCACAGGTCAACGGGCATCAATCAGACACTGGTGGCAATATCCTGATGTACCCGATTTCCTTCAAACAATGGGTGCCTAGCTTGCATGTCATCTGGTCAAATTCCAACAAAAGTAGTAACAAAATAAGCACAAAATAAAAAAGTAGTGGTAAAAGTAGGAAAGTAGGGAGAAACTAAAAAAAGTACTGGCAAAGTAGGAAAGCAGGAATCAATAACAGGCCTGGAATTATATGATATTATTGTAATACCTGGCACCTAACGTCCTCGCGAGCTATGCTGAAACAATGGTTCGCCAGAATATGGAAGAACGACCCATATGCTAGGCCTGGACCATTTACAATTTACGATAAGAGCACATATAGCAGATTCTCACCATGATTTATACCTAGGAACAACATCACATACCTCAGTTCCTCACCATGCAAGCTTTGATGGAACTTTATATAAAAAGAACCTAACCATATATGCCATGCTTTAACGATGCAAATTACACATCAAATTCCTAGCTGTTCATCAACATAGAAACTAGCGATAGAAGATTAACCACGAAGATTAACCAAATCATAAGCGTATGCCTGACCATATATACTGTACCAGGTAGGTAACCATGTAAATATACCCGAGTACTAACCTAACCGTCAAATATCAAAGTTAAATGACAAGGCCCCATATATGGCCAGTGATTCCAGTGGCCAGAGGTACGCCAAGGGGTTGGGTCCCAATGTCCCAGAGCTCCTTAAAATTAAGGGACATCCGAGAAATAATGCGACATCATTGCGTAGTCTGTATGCTATTTCAATTGAATGAAAACCCGGCCTTACATAATTACATATAAAATATTTTCGGATACTTGGCATTTGTAGACCTAGTCACCTACAAATTCTAACATGCTTTGCATTATCAGCAGCTGATCATGGGTCACCATGGCCAATCTGTTCCTGTGTGGTGTAAGGCTCCGATTCTGGACGGAGAAACCCCTCTCACACCCAGTTGTTTACATAAACATGTATTTACAATGCGTTCCCATGTCCTCTCACAGCTTAATGAAATGCGTCATTTGAAAGGTTTGTGCCATGACGCAGGACGCGGACCTGTATACGATGCAGTTAACCATACATACATTATAATGACATGACATCATTGCCCAAACCATTACCACATAATGTATAACGAGGCAACCACATATACCATAATTTACCCATGTAAACTTCATGATTCGACACCCTATGTCATGCTCTAACCAGGGGCCGGCGCGATAGCTCAGTGGGCTAGAGCGCTGGTCTCGAGTGCTCTGGCCACCGGAGAGCCTAACGGCACATGGATCGGTGGCTCGCGCCCCGCTGTGGCCAGGTCTGTGTGGTCGCAGGATAAAGATACCAGGTCCTTCTTCGTAACGAGTAGGGGGTTACCCCCGGGTACATGGCTCCACTCTCCCTTCCTTCTCTCATTGACGCGATAGGACCAAAACTGGTTAAAGCGTCCTGAATAACCAACCACGCTCTAACCATGTAAACTAACTGCCAGGACCCAACATATCAGCCATGTATACCTTATGACAGAACCCGATCTACGGGACCCCAACCACGCACACGTTATGACCAAACGCAAACATTCCATACCTTATCCGCCGTAACTTCAGTGATGAGATACATCTACCACAACTACTATTATACCTTACTTTAAATAATGTTTTATTATTTTTGTGCAGTTTTCAATATACTTGCTGGGAAACGCAGTAAATATCTACACCTATTAATTGCAAAAAGGTATCAAATAATTGTCTATAACAAATACATGTACCAACCGACTGTTAGCTGTACATAATCATGTCATACGTTACCACAATGTAATAATGGCGCGTTTATTTTGTAACATTGTTTGAATACTGAGGACAGACGTTTATAAAAACAAATTTGTGTACCGAAAATCTACTCTTCTCCTTCCTGAATTGGCCAGTAGTACATGTATATGATTGGGATTTTTTTTGACGCAGTCACACCATATATAGTACAATAAAGCCTATTACTACATATAAGAACTCTGCTTGGGATATTGAAAGGGTCCCACACGAGTCAAGATTACATACCTTCTGTTATATCAGGCGGGCTGAGGACCAACTCCTCTTCTATCGTGACGTCACCCTCTGTACAATGAGATCAATAAGCCAATCACTTTCATATTTAACACGACCGACCAATATATACCATACAGCTATATGCAAAACCCTGATCGACTGAGTTATATTCGTAAACATTTGGCAGTATTTAAGTTTTGTTCGCTGAGTAGGTCGAGGACGTGTGCGTCACACTAGATCTTTATCAAGGTCCACAACTGCCGCTACATCCTACGATTGTCCATATATTGAATTCGTCACCATGGAGATCAATTGTCATTCAAACCTTGCCGCTCTAACTCTACAACCGTAAATCAACTTTGCAGGTTGCTTTCCAAAATCAAAATTAACTTTGCAGGTGGTTTTACACAATCAAAAATTAACTTTGCAGGTTGCTTTCGACAAACGCAAATTAACTTTGCATGTTGCTTTCCACGATCAAAAGTTAAGTTTGCATTTTAACCTAGCTTACAATCAATCAGAAACTAACCAAGGGTTTCCACATCAATCTGGTAACAGCATTCCATGACTTTTCAGTGACAAATTCAAGTTTATTTATGGTCTGCAGCATGCATACATGGATTTGACACCCCAAATTATAGGGGTGACTACCAACTACCATTAGGATTTCTCCAACATGGCCTCCTCCCTTCATAGCGATCCGATCCACCCAAAACAGGAGTCGTGAAGCCGAGAACTAAAATTCCCTGTTTTGTTACCCCGTCTAGCCACGTTCCAATTTGAGCTATTCAGAAATAATAATTTCCCATTACTTTTTACGATAGGTTGTTTTTCTCGGATTTTCCAGGAAATCTAGGAATGTGGGAACCCTGCTCACCTTGAAGGGAATGTTCTATAATGGGAGACTAACCTTGCTGATCGAAATTGGCAGTGAGCGAGTCGATGGCCTGAGAGACTGACTGGAAGTCGATATTCACGGGCATGTCCAGGTCCGGCAATGTGACGTCATCGAGGGACGCAGCATACCACTACAAAAACACAATCACAATACGTCATGTGACGTCGTCGAGGGAAGCAGCATACCACAATCACAATACGTCATGTGACGTCATCGAGGGAAGCAGCATACCACAATCACAAGACGTCCTGTGACGTCATCGAGGGACGCGAAACAATTTCCAACTTTCCAACAATGCATTTCAGTTTCTTTAATATCGGATTACAAAATCCATAATAAATAATCAGGTTACCTAAATGATTCTATGTAAAATATACCTTAAATTCCGGGTTTTCCAATCATTCAAATAGACGGTACGAAGCATCCAGTGGTGCGCGTCTCAATACTACATGTTCTCAGATTTCAAACGGCATGGATAATCTATATCTGATAATAGAATATGCCCGGTACAAATATCCACCAGAAATACAGATCTATACTAAGGGGCACATAGATTCCTCATAACTGGATTTAAGTGATAATTGATAATCGCGTATAAAAATATTGACCTCTTGGTTGATGACACAGCTTGTATCCCTAGCGGCTGCAGCAAATTCTTCATCCGTTTTGTTGACAATACTATCAATCTGGCGTCCGAACTGCAGAAGAGAAATACAAAACCAGTTTAGTTAATGTCATGAAAACCTGTATCGGAAAGTAGCTCATCCTGATTTTATGGCCCTGTCTAACTTTGATAAATTGACTCATCTAATACAAAACTACTGGAAGGAGATAGCGCAATTTTTAAGCACTGCATGGATGTCCCGGCGTAGTTTGTTATATAATTAGACATAAAAACTTAAACTGAAAGTTAGTCAAATACTATCATTGTATCGTATTGATTTATTTAATTTTTTTTTTCTTTCATTCTATTTTTCTTCGTGTGTTTTTGTTTTGTTTTGTTTTTTCTTTTTCCTTTCTTTATGTCATTATTATTATATATAATTTTTTTTTTCTTCTTTTTTTTTCCCGTTACTTTTTTTTTTTGCCGATATGCGGCAGTCCTAAGACCATAAATTTCACAGTCACTTGTAAGTCCAGTAGGGCTGGGTGGGGAGCTATATTTTGTGTTTACCCGGTTGTTAATGTTATCAGTTGTATTTCTCATAAGTGACTTAAATAAACAAATTACTACTACTACTACTACTGTCTGAAAGATGGATCTGTGTTTTGGGCCATCTGTGTGCACACATTGGCTAAGCTGGACCACGGAACCCCGGGCGCGGTATGCGATGAAAAGAGGAAACGCTCCCCCCCCCCCCCCCCGCCGACACAGGAGGGGTTTAAACCAGCAACCGGTTTGCTTGCATTATTATTACATAACCTCTACCTAACCCTGGTACATGGCTCTCTTACCAAGCCCGTAAACGGAGCAAGGGTGAGAGCCATGCCGTTCACCAGGCTTAAAATTAGAAATCGCGGACCGGTGGCTCAAGTTGAAGATCCTAACAGAATAAATATCCAGGGCGTGGTAAGAGAGGCATGTACCAGGGCTAACCTCTACCCATCTTTCGACCACGGTGGTTCCCTAGATTTCATAGGTTTCATAGAGGTAAATAGAAAACAAGCTCAATGCAGTGTCAACAAGACCAACCCTGTTACGATGTAGACATAAACCTGTATGTGCCTATATTACGTTAAGTTTACGAACTAATTTGCCCAGAAGTGGCCGTTAATAAACCAATTATTATTATTATTATTGGGATATATAGCGCCAAATCCGTGAATCCGTTCAAAGACGCTGTACATTGAGGTAAACCGGGTAATTTACATACTATACCCACTTGTCCATAAACATGTTATAGGTAGCTCACTGAAATAAGAACTACATGCACAACAATAACCTTCATCAATACATTTAGCGAACAAGTAAGTGTTCAAGCCCTGTTTAAACTAACCCAATGTATCAAGCGAACGAAGGTCACTTGTCAGGGCGTTCCACAACATTGAAGCATTGACAGCAAAGGCACCTCCGCCAAGTGTCTTACAAGTGGCCTTGGGAACATTCAATTTACTGTCTTTTATTTCATTCTAATTATCATTTCACTGATGTATTCAGGTGCCATATCAGGTAATGCCGTAAAAAACTATCATTAATACTTTAAAATAAATTCGAAACCGCACTGGAAGCCAGTGAAGCTGTCTCAGAGCCGGCGTTATATGGCCAGAACTTTTTAAGATTTAGTACCACCCGTAGCACAAACCGACCAACCTCCTGTATAGCGGTGGCCTCCTGCTGCAGCCGCTGCTGGGCAGCCTCCACGGCCTGTAGCCGCTCCCCGTACCGGGCCGTGACCGCCTGGCACAGCTGTACAGCCTTCTGCTTCAGCCTCTCCTGCAGGCCCACCACACACCAGCGGATGTTCCGCTCCTGGATGCGGCCCCTGGACGTGAAATACGGTAACAATGATATCTGTGTAACATTAGTTATGTATATACAGTGTACTCCGCTTAATTGCAACTTGTATATAGCAATGACTCATTAATATCACAGTATATAGTAACGACTCCTTAATATCACAGTATACAGCAATGACTCCTTAATATCCCAGTATACAGCAATGACTCCTTAATATCCCAGTATATAGCAATGACTCATTAATATCACAGTATGTAACAATAATCTTAATTAATATCACTCTATAACAATTATTGTAATTAATATCACAGTATATAACAATAATTGTGATTAATATCAGTATATAACAATAGTTGTAATTAATATCACAGTATAACAATAATTGTAACATATATCAGTATATAACAATAATTGTAACATAGATCACAGTATATAAGAATTGTCATAATATATATCATATTAAATACCAATAATTGTAGTATATATTATAGTAAATACCAATAATTATAATATGTATTCTTGTATATAACACAATAGAACACAAGGACAGTGGTCACATCTGACACTACCACAGAGTGCACATGATGAGTTGTTTTCCATAACAATGTTCATTTTTATGATGACCAAATATTATAACATTTTGTAGCTGTTATTGCACACCTAATGCATTGATTGTAAGTAAGAGTCAGAAGACTAAAAACTCATACAAAGTACAGACAATATAGTGCCATAGACCAAAATACACTAAATATTACAAGCAAATGATTTTGACCAGTACTCACATTTCGCGAATATTTTCCTGGAGCACATTGAGTTCACCCTGCTTGTTGGCTAAACTGTGTCCCTTCCTAGAAGCAGAATAGATGAACAAACATTAGGGGACTGCCTGTATATGATGCTTGCCACACACATCAAAGCAATAAATCATATTTCAAATAAATTAAATAGATTAAGTCCAGGTGGTAATAGGAGTACAATGTAATGGTTGTTTGGTTGGTTGTTTATTCAGGATGCTTTAACCAATTCTGGTCACATCACGTCAATGGGAGCAGAAAGGTAAGAGCGGAGACATGTCCAAGGGGATAACCCCCTACTAAGAAAGGGGACTTTATCCTGCAGTCACACAGACATGACCACAGCAGCGCTCGAACCACTGATTCGTGTGCCATTAGGCTTGCAGGGGACCACAGTGAGTGTTCTAATCCACTGAGATATCGGGCAGCCACTGTACACCATACTTACTTTTCGAAGGCTTGAAGTTTCACTTTTGTTTCTTCCTTCCGTTCCTGAAAAACAATTTGGCACATATTGTGCATTTTATTAAACTTGTTATATAAAATAATGGTCAAGACGAAAACAAGTCATTGGCTAAATACCAAACTACCCATGAATCCCCTGAGGCTAATTGAAGAGATTGGTAAGTAAATTTACTTTTATACATTTATATTATCAGGACTAATTACAAGATTAATCAACCAAGGTTATCGTAACTGATACATACTTTCATGTAGAACGAGGTGACAACATGTCTGCCCATCTTGGGCCCCACATGGATCATGCCACTGCAAGCATCGCAGTATAGAACTGGTGTGGTGTCTGTAAAAATATAAGAAATCTTGGGTTATTCTTTGAAACTATTGTGTGAGATTCCAGTAGTTTTACCCTTATGCAACCTTGTGCTGGAGGTTGTACAATACAAGGAGTCATATAATGGATTGAAGCCATACTACTTTCGGTTGAAATAATAACAAACTATTTGATTAGTTTTTTATGAGTACTGGCACATATTGAGAGGTGGTGAGGGTTGCAGGTAATTAACTGTCAATATACTCTTCAGCGAAATGGTCCCCTGCTCTGTGCTATTTAAATCTCATTGACAAACTTGGCTTGCACCTTCCAGGCGTTATTTATTGATGCAATTACATAGATAGAGCTGCTATCAGATTTACACAAAAGGTGCGAATAACAATGATACATTATATTACATCTTGTCGCACGGTTCCTATTGGTGTTAGGTGGTACAACACACTGATAGTACAACCGCGAACAGTGGGGAATGGTTGACCGGGTGTGATGCTGGGATGTCGCTGTTAACGCGAGATTATCCAAACAGAAGACAATGTATCCACTTTATAGTTCTTTATTAATTCAAAGATGCGTCCAGCCAGGTCGGGATCCTGAAGCCAACTGACTCCTGAGTCCCTATAATGCAAAAACCCCTGTGGCCCTGGACAGCCGGGAGACCCAGTAGCCAATGGAGGCACACAGATATAACCTCTGTGACCCCACATTTAAAAGAGCCAATGACACAGGAACCTCTGCATTTGTTTGGGCTTTAAACTTTAGAAGAGCAAGTAACTTTGCAGGGATTTAAATGTAGCCTTGCTCTCAGGGACTATCTCAGATATACGGGTTTAAATTCATGTGAGAGGGACCATCTCAAGATTTTAGCTGTAACAGCCTGTCAGATTACATGTAAGGTGTTAATTATTTATTTACAGGCAATCACTATGGTGTGACTCGACTGTATAACAATGGGATTATATACCAGCCAGTTTTATCATGAGCCAAAATATCAGTCATAAGTGGCAATAGTGAGTCACATAATAAAAGGGCTTTAACACACAACAGCTTTCGGCACATAATGAAAAGCCTGTATAATGGATGCAGTTGTATTTATAATCTCTAAAAACTGCTGGATACCACTAGATGAGATCTAAAAAAGATTCCTCCTCTTGCAGGTTATAGGCTTATAGTGATTTAGATATGACCACCTATTGACTATAATAAGTATATGCCATTATAATGATGGCAGACACTCTCTTGCAGTATTGCTCATGGCTAAACTTTTAAAGTCGTGCTGCCCTGGAAGCTAAGATAAGTTGATGATGAGATAACATGATCTTGAATTGAAATTGTTCGTTCAACAGTGAAAATGTTGATTGATGCAGTCATCTTGCCGGGTGCAATTATTTTCTCCCCATGCTTCAATTTATATTAAGGAAGAAATCCTTTATTTCAAAATACGGCTGACAAGTAAGGATGCGATATCTCTCGGCCCAGCCCTTATTACACTCCTCCAAGATCTTCCCCTGTATATCGGGGTTGAGGGTCACAAACTATCCCAGAAAGCTGTGATACCTGCCATGGCTCGGATGTAAATGACTGACGTTTCGCTTATCCGGAGATTTAAATCAAAGCGTCAAATGCGATGTACCAAAGGGATAATCCTGTTGGTGCAGGTTGTTTTAGTCTATTGTCGCACCGGACCAATACTGAAATATTACATTCCACAAGGACCACATCTGGCTGAACTAAGCAAAGATCTGCATATATCCTTTATGCCACCTGGCCCAGTATGTAACTGTTTGAAAGGGTGGCTCTAGATTAGTCTTCCATCAGCACCACTTTAATTTCTCTCACTCCAGCCTTCTGTGGACCCTTCCAAGGACTTACTTCTGCATACCTGGTATACAGAGATCAAGGGTAACAAACAGACGAAGAAAGTTTCGGTTCCCTGCCATAGCTCAAATGTAAACCATGACCTCTCACTTCCGTCAAATACAGTGCAGCAAAGGAATTATGCCATTGGTACAGATTGTTTTTGGTCTATTATTATTATTAAAATGTCACACCGGACCGGTACAGTGACACCACAAATGTTTTAGTCAAGATGGTACCGTAAACTGCCTATTTGAAGCCGCGGCTTATATTAGGAAGTTGGAGGTTCCACTTTCCGGGGTTTGAGTTGCAAGTCAGGGTGCAGCTTTAAATAGGGCCTTTTTGCCGATTTAAAGTAAGCGTGGCGAGACAAGCCGGGGGTTGAGGGGGGGTGGGGGGAGGGATACGAAAATTACCGATGTTGCCAAAATAATGTATGCATCATAACGTTATACAAGTCAACAAGTCAGGAGAAATTGATACGGCTGCAGTCAGCCTCACCCCAAATGCAATAAGTTAATTGTGCCAGACAGAAACTTGATATTGGGTAGGTACGACAGTGATTCATAAACACGCAGTAAGAAACAGGAGAGCCAGCCACTTGATAATGGCTGCGATTGGAGAGGGAGAGGTGAATGTGGTTAGTAGTCGCGACTGCTTGTATAAACAATTAATTGGCTTGGCAGAGGCCAGGATAGTCCCATGTGGCGTTATTGGGAAACAACTGATGGCGAGAACTTTTTGGGGTATGGCAATAGTGTTCTAGAAGTATGTATCTTACAACTTATCTTGTTATTTTGGTTCAAGTCTCCGTGATTACGACGATATCCTCTGTTGATTTTTCGAAGCAGCAGACAACTCAGTTCTGTCCGCCACCTTGCCCACCCAGTGGAGAAACTGCGCATGCGTGCATGTCGTTAAAACCACACCATTCGCTTGGTGGCACTTCATATACCTAGCCAATTGACACGCAATAAACGAAATGCCACCTGGCAAAAGTCGCTGGTTAAGAATGAGCAAATACGAAATGGAGCGATAAACAACAAGAAAGTCTCATTTCAACCGACTTGATAGTAATGAGATACTTTGTTAGTTCATATGCATGTGAGTTTTGTGGTAAATATGAAGTTTAGGTATCAGAGTACAAAATGACAAGGGTTTGAAAGATTGTGCGGTTAACAACACTTAGTCGCCCACAAAAACAAATCTTACACCCTCATTTTCTACATGCGGATATGGGACTGTTGTGCTGAGCAATAACTGTCTTATATGGGACTAGGGCCAGGAGAGCTAGCCACTCGTGTGACACCTGAAAAGACGTGCGATCATAGAGGGAGAGGTGAATAATGTTAGTAGTTGCAACTGCTTGTATAAACAATTAATTTGTTTCGTTGGCGGGAGGGGATTAAGCAGGGATACAGCGGGGGGGGGGGGGGGGGGGTCTAGAGACTAAAGTCTGGGTGCGACTTATAATATGTAGTTTTCCACCAACCCAGTTTTGAGGCCAAAGTTTGGGTGCGGCTTATGTATGTAGGGTATGTAGCTTCAAATAGGCAGTTTACGGTAAAATAGGTTTGTTGAATAGCAACCAAGTCACAGTGCAATGACTTTAGTTTAGACGTAGCCCTGAAGAACCCAGGCCTCGCTACCGCTCTGCCAGGGTCCTGAAGTGCAGCCTGCAAATCCTCAGCGATTTGAAACCCCTCTACTTTAATCTGACTAATGTCACTTTGTCGGTGAATACCACGTCCAATCCTTATTATATTTGAATTCTACATACCTTAAACTATCTATTTACGTATAGTTTATTTCTTTAAAGAACTGTTGATGTCTACAATACCGGCGATATTCCACATTTCATTCGTAACATGCGCACAGCCATTCGAAGTGACAAGCGGCAACTTTGTCAACAGATGGCGCTACAGGGCAGAAGCGGCAAATTCCCCGGTTTTACCGGTTTACCTCATACAATTTTACTGGGCACTCGCGCTCGATCCCAAGATGGTTACACGCATATCTACAAGAAAATAAAATAGGTGTCTTCTGGATGTGGAAATCGCGATATAACGAAAACAGAAAGATTGCACAGTATAATGCAAGGCTTCATTCAATCTTAGTGTCATCATTATGTCGCGATTTCCACATCCAGAAGACACTTATTTTTTTATTGTGGAGATGCAAGACCACGTCTTGGATCGAGCGCTAACGCCTAACAAAATTGTATGAGGTAAACCGGTAAAACCAGGAAATTTGCCGCTTCCACCCTGTAGCGCCATCTGTTGATATATTTGCCGCTTGTCACTTTGAATGGCTGCGCGCATTTTACGAATGAAATGTGGAATATCGCCGGTATTGTCGACATCAACAGTTCTTCAAAGAAACAAACTATACGTAAATGGATAGTTTAAGGTATGTAGAATTCAAATATAATAAGGATTGGACGTGGTATTCACCCACAAAGTGACACTAGTCAGATTAAAGTGGAGGGGTTTCAAATCGCTGAGGATTTGCAGGCTGCACTTCAGGACCCTGGCCGAGCGGTAGCGAGGCCTGGGTTCTTCAGGGCTAGTTTAGACGTTACCATGTTGTCCCATTGCCAACTGTCTTATGACAGTAACATCTAGCTTTCAGGCTACCTCCTAAACACCGGTGAGCTTAGGTCTAAAATGAAAAATCAACTCTAAACTTTGACTTAACTTCCTACAAGTGAAGTCATTCATTCAATTTACGAAATGTTGAATAGTTTTGGCAGCTTACCATCTTTAGGAGCGCACTCCAGGCACAATACAGAGCCTGGACTCTCCTCGCAACGGTCACACTTTTTCATCACGACTCAAACGCTACCCTGTCTTATCACTGAACTGACATAAATCTGGTTTAAAACCTTAATAAACCTTCTAATTTTTCACTGTCAAAATCTTTCCTTGCCCGCCATGTGAAAAAATAATCTCTTGCAAACCACAACGGCCGCTTGGCGGCGCTAGGGTCGTCCGGACAGCTATCGTTCTACGGAAGCCGGTAATGGGCGCAACAATCTTTACAATTCGAGAAGCAGTTTTAGACTACGTGGGTTATTTGTACATATGGGCATGAATTTGCATCACTCCTCGGTATGACCATTTCTTTACTTTCTCGTAAATTGTGAGTTCTCGCTAAATAATAATCCATCTTGTAGTACTTTTCTAAGACTCGCTATGCGTAGGCCTATATAGCCTCTCGTTTCACATGGGGAAATGGTTTCAGGTGGGAGGCATAGAAAGATCCTGTTATTCCTCAGAGACAGTGTGGTTTCTTTTGCAGTCTACATTTGTAGTAGCTGATGCAAATTGCCAAGCTATAAGGATAAAAAGGTACATCTTTGGTTTCCGGATTTATCATGCACTGCACATGACAGTTAACTAGACGTACGTGGCCGGCAATCATAATAAGACCCCCGAAGGCCGATGTGCACGGATGACATTATAGGCTACATGTGGTAGTTGTGTGATACAAAGAAACGTCTGTCGGTGATGACCGAATGGTTAGAGAGATTGGTATTTTAGGCTAGATTTTATAATAAGGGCTAAGTCATGAGGGGCTAATCCCTGGCGCCATGAGGTGACACAATTCCAGACACAGCCGGATGGGGTGATAACCTGCAGTAGACGCCACTTAATTCTCTCGATCACGGCGGTTCCATTTAAACCGCGGCAATAGATAATATTATATTGAATGTTTAATAACGTTTAATAAATCTGGGATAGCAAGTCTCGCATAGGGCCGTAGCTTCGGACGGATTTGATTTTAACATTTTTGATTTTAAATCTAAAATGTAACATGTGTAACGTGTAACCCATAATGTGGCACGTGGGTGTGTTTTCATCGACATACGCAACACGCTGAACATATATATCAGCAGGAATCCAAAGGGTTTATTGATAGAAGTAACTTTGTACAATCAGGAAACAATCAACTGTAACTCAGTCATTCAGTAAAAAGCGCTGATTTCACACAATTGATTTAGATTCTCGTAAACGTAACAAATAAAACACTGAAGTAAAAAAAAAAATTACGATATGCCTCAACGAGCCAACCAGACAAGACTTAAAAACAACGACGCAAGAAGGCCAAGCTTCCGTCAACCCTAACAGTAACATTGGGCAAGGGTATTCAGAGATATGAGTGGTAATTACCAGCAGCTTGTAACCTGTGGCGGATTTCACGAACGCAGTTTAGCCGACTACTGGGCTTAGTCGTCTTAAGTTACCATGTAAATGATCGGCGACTTCAGTCGACTAAGCACCGCAGCCGTTGAGGTATGCGGGATTGTTCCCCATGCGGAGATGTACCCCCTGTATCTATCCTAATGGCACCATAGGAACACATGGAGCGGGGAGGGTATCAATATCATGTATTTTATATGAGGGGGACAGCTGCGCATGGGGGGACACTTCCGCATGTTACACCGGCCAAGCTATGTACGTGAAACAACAGGTGCATACCGCCACAGCTCCGGTGGCCGATTGCGCCGCAATACATGAATAACCGACCGGGATGGATTGATCGCTGTCTAGGCCACTTTTGTGCACACAATATCTGCCACAACCGGCTAACCGGGTCATCAAACTGACAGGTCACTCCATTTACTGCCTACATTGCAATTTATGTTCACCATGAAAAGAACATTATAAGGTACAGGCTGGTTTCGAACTCGAAATACCACGCAAAATCGCAGGGTGGGAAGATATCTCCAAATCCATAGTTATCATAACTCATGACCTGTATATCCTTGCCTAACTTTGATACAGTTAGGTATTATTTAACATCAAATGTCACATGGTGAAGTCATAAGGTACCAATCACGGTCTAAAGCAACACATAATTCTAAAATATCAAAAAGGTATTTGATTGGAATAATTAGTAATATTAAACATGCAGTGCAGTATTAAGAAATTTATTATAATTGGAGCATCCCGTTCACCAAAATGTACATCGACAGAAAACACAGGTTACGTATTAAAACACAAACTGAGCAAAATGGAGACTTCCCAAGGCAAGATAGTTAGCCGAACGACACAGTGGCGTAACAAGATGGTTGCCTTTGGTTGAATTCTCATCCATTACAACGTGTGTGAACAATTAGGGCTTTCAAATCGACAGTGCTTTTATAGCGGCAAACTAGATCCAAGCAAGTTATAACTATATATATATATGTAGGCCGATACATAGTTTATATGTATATATATATACATAGCTTATATGTAGATATATATATATATACATAGCTTATATGTATATATATATATACATAGCTTATATGTAGACATATACACATAGCTTATATGTAGATATATATACGTAGCTTATATGTAAATATATATGTTGATATTATATATACATAACTTAAATGTGAACATCTATTACTATCAAGGTGCGTTACAATACGCGATTTAGAATCAATAAGTTCGCAAATTAATTATATAATTATATAGAGCAAATAAATCAAAATGTTTGTTTAATTATAACAAGGAACGATGCTAGGCATTATCGTTTCATTAATGCTACAGGTTCATGAGAGTTTGCGGTATCATCATTAGATCAAGCGGTCAGTGTTCACTTTACAACTAGAGGACCTTATTGATGAAAATAATATTATAGCTAACACCACGACTGTGCTATTTAAGACTTGTCTTGTGTACGATCGAGCTACATATTCGTCAAAGGAAACTAACATATGTCTTGGGTAAAGTATGGTTTAAAGCATATCACCGCCCGGATCCACACATCGCCAATTACATCGGTATCACTCGAGGCGACATCACCACACATAGTTCTGTTTTCTACAGCATTGCGTCAGTGTTGCGAACTTTGTTATGTAACACGACCATAACAGTTTGTACGTTACAAGAAATAAGCAAAGCTATGAGCATTGTCAAAGCGCAGGGGATAATGCATAGCCTCAAGGTTCACAAACGTGGCTCGGGTGAAATTTATACACAGTAGTTGAAACCACACAATGATGCGTAAATTTTTCCACGGTTACCTTTTCGCCTCTGTCTTATCTGTCCTTATCTTCCAATAAATCGTGTATTAACTCATTAGTGACAACGTGCATGTGAGGACCAAGGGGGGCAACACTTGTGGACCAGTTTCGCGAAACCTTAACGTGAAACGTGGCGTTAAGATATTACCCACGATGTATCTTTATGTGAACAAGACGTACCGAGGTTTGAAAAAAACGCACGTGACTTTTGTGCAACCGGTCCCTCATCGATCCATGTGAACCTCCTGTATATGCCAGCAACGCATACAGACCACGTGGCAACTATAGCACGTGGCAACTATAGCACGTGGCAACTATAGCACGTGGCAACTATAGCACATGACAACTATACCATGCGACAACTCGCATGTACGTGGCAATGATAGCGCGTGTCCCGTAAGCGACTCATACACATGTGGACCTTCCCTCACTTACGCTTATAGCTCAGGAACCTGTGAAACATCCACGCGAGCAAAACAACACAGCTCCAAATGCACATTGCTATTGTCATCAGTAGACTAGACGATTAGCTCATAAAAAATCCACAGCCCAGTATCCGTCTTGTCATATAAGACAACAAGGCTGTTATCGAACAAATATATATTAAGGTTACATATATTTACAAACAAATTAGGCTCAGTCCTGCGGTTACTTATTAATATGCACGCAGTGCTATGTTATTTACAAACAAGTGCAAAGTCGCCTCTTAAGTTTGATAGAGACACCGTGAACCTAATACAGGGTCATGAACGAAATTAGTAGTTCCTAACGAAGGTAAATTACTCAGTGCTGACAATGCACCGACATTCTCCCACATCTAAATCGGTAAACGAAGCAGGGATGATCACAATTATACATGTAAACCCGAAATGAACGACCGCTAAAAATAATAATAATATCACATTTGCATAAATACATATTCATTGCAGTGTAAGTAGAGTAGAAAAAAAACCCACGTCACCATAGACCAATCACCGCAACTCTTCACGAACAATACAAATAAAAACTCTTATGTCTACAAAGAATAATCTAACAATCAAAACTCTGGAATAATTTCAAGATCTGCTACGGATTTTGTAGTACTCCGACATCAATCGAACCTTGTTATGATTGAAGTTTAATTCGTGGACATGGATGCTTACCAGAAGCGCTGTTTCAGTTAATTTGTTTAAAGCTTTCGAACCGTTAATGACGTATCATAACTGAAAATCACATGGTACATGTGTAAATATTCATCTCTTTTATCCGTAATTGCACAAGATAAAATGTCAGATTAAGAAGAAATGATAACCAATAAAATGTCAATGTTAAAAATCACACCGATACCAAACTCAGATCTATGGACGCAATATACCGTTGTCACGTGTGTAACTTACTGTTTCCTTGGGTTAAAAAACGAAACAGATTGTTCTGCGTCAAGATTTCTATCGTCCGCACTGATATGTGAAACATAATGCAGGTACCTTCATATTTTAAAAGTACGGAACGAGATTAAAGGAGGCTAAGATGAGAAGGAACCAAATAAACGACTATGCAGGCGTTGTAACAACGCTATATCTACTGATGTTCATCCACGACATCATCAATCACATAACAATACGTACGGCTATATTCACCTCCAACCAGGATAGAAGTTACAACCTCCTCAGTATATACACATATCGGGATAATCTGATTATGTTGTTGCTGAGCAACCGAGCCCAAACAACGCGGCACTTTAACGTTTTCACTCGCAATTAATGTTTGCGTGGTTATATAAAAAATGTGATACACGAAAAGTCTTTCTTTATCTCAATATCGAACCATCGACCATTGATTAAGACAGGTACTACCACGAACGTTTTTTTATACAAATAAATGCATTCCCCACCGGATTAAGGGGGCCCCTTGATGTATAAAGTGTACGAGCATAACCGCATTTTACCCAGCAAGGGGAATACTCACACAAAACCAACGAGTGCAGGACTGAGGGCAATGACATCACAAACTGCATAAAAGACAGTGTTTTGTATGGGTGGCATGAACATAGCATCAAAACGGAACTACGACGACTTTCACACCAGTCGGAAATGAAAACAAAACGGACTGCTTCAAGGGGTATAAGTCTTGCGGCCTATGCCCGAGATTCAAATGGCTCCACAAAAGGGTAAAACTAAAACTTCTTCGTTCACTTTTGGCTTGCCGTGTCTATAAGCGCTATGTTTCTCGTTTCGCATGCTAAACGGATATATTGTCAGCGACATGCCCCTGTTCTTGTCTATTCTGCTCATTCAGCATTTGTTAGTTTAATAAAATACGAATAAAAGCCGGTGTGACGTCCGGTAATTCATGGAAGTAAGGTGGCGTAGCAAGGATCGTTTGCAGGCGACACGTGCGTGCGCGCGGAAACCCATGGCATCCTCCTCAGGGTTGGGTACCATAGCCGTGTGACTGGCGACTGTTCACGCGTTCAATGCCACGCTGTCAGGAGGTGGGTGAATCGCACCCAGGCTGTGCAGTCCCGCGCTGTAAACCTGGCGACATCCTCATCATACCACCAGGAGACGCCCGTCTTCGGTCTCACAGTCTGGACGCTGGGTAAGTCCTCGGCTGGCTGCCTTCGGTCTCACAGTGTGACGCTGGGTAAGTCCTCGGCTGGCCGCCTTCGGTCTCACAGTCTGGACGCTGGGTAAGTCCTCGGCTGGCCGCCTTCGGTCTCACAGTCTGGACGCTGGGTAAGTCCTCGGCTGGCCGCCTTTGGTCTCACAGTCTGGACGCTGGGTAAGTCCTCGGCTGGCCGCCTTTGGTCTCACAGTCTGGACGCTGGGTAAGTCCTCGGCTGGCCGTCTTCGGTCTCACAGTCTGGACGCTGGGTAAGTCCTCGGCTGGCCGCCTTTGGTCTCACAGTCTGGTCGCTGAGTAAGTCCTCGGCTGGCCGCTTTTGGTCTCACAGTGTGGACGCTGGGTAAGTCCTCTGCTGGCCGCCTTTGGTCTCACAGTGTGGACGCTGGGTAAGTCCTCGGCTGGCCGCCTTTGTTCTCACAGTCTGGACGCTGGGTAAGTCCTCGGCTGGCCGCCTTTGGTCTCACAGTGTGGACGCTGGGTAAGTCCTCGGCTGGCCGCCTTTGGTCTCACAGTCAGGACGCTGGTTAAGTCCTCGGCTGGCCGCCTTTGGTCTCACAGTGTGGACGCTGGGTAAGTCCTCGGCTGGCCGCCTTTGTTCTCACAGTCTGGACGCTGGGTAAGTCCTCGGCTAGCCGCCTTTGGTCTCACAGTCTCGACGCTGGGTAAGTCCTCGGCTGGCCGCCTTTGGTCTCACAGTCTCGACGCTGGGTAAGTCCTCGGCTGGCCGCCTTTGTTCTCACAGTCTGGACGCTGGGTAAGTCCTCGGCTGGCCGCCTTTGGTCTCACAGTCTCGACGCTGGGTAAGTCCTCGGCTGGCCGCCTTTGGTCTCACAGTCTGGACGCTGGGTAAGTCCTCGGCTGGCCGCCTTTGGTCTCACAGTCTCGACGCTGGGTAAGTCCTCGGCTGGCCGCCTTTGGTCTCACAGTGTGGACGCTGGGTAAGTCCTCGGCTGGCCGCCCACCTCATTGCCGGTCTTTGGGCTCACAGCCTGGACGCTTGACAGGCCAGGGTCTGCTGCTTATGCTTGTAGCAGGAAGAGCAGAGGAAGTCCGTGGCCTCGGAGCCGAAGAACGGGCAGCCATCGGCCTGGCACGGCCGCGTCCTGGACGACGACCTGTTGAGGTTGACGTTAGTGTTATCCACGCGCACTTTGACCACCCCGTAGCCTTGGTCTACGACCGTCGATGGCTTGATACCGGCGGCCGACGACACGGCCGACGACACGGCCGAGGACGCGGTGGCCGACACGGTAGACACTTGCTGGGATGGGTATTGTTGCTGGTGGCCGGTAGGGGGCTTCGCGGCGCTATATCTCGCCTGGCCGGATGGATCGGTCACGTGACTGCCAACGACGCGACTTCCGTCGAAGTCGTCGAATCCTGTGGACACGTTACGGTCATCCGCGTCCTTGAACTTGGAGTATTTGACAGCTTGGACGGGGTGGGACGCGGAAGCGGAAGCGGAAGTGGCTGTTTTGCTCGGCCTCTCCACGCCGGCGACATCTCCCGCATCCTCCACGCGCATGCGCGAGACGTGAGTCCGAGACGGGGATCGAAGAGACGAATCTCCGACGCCGTCGTCATAGAATGAATTATCCGACACTTTGGATGGGGGGTAGATAGAGGCCCGAGCGGGCCGCTCCCGGCTGCTCACGTGACCGGCCGCAGCGGGGCGCGTCTCCCCAAACCCGTGGAGGTTGTTGATGAAGACGGCGGTGCCGGGGGCGGCGGCCTTGGCGGGTTGGACTCCCCGGGAGGCTGCCGAGGCCGAGGCCGCCGAGGTCCGCATCGAGAGCGGCTCGGCGATGAAGGAGGGCCGGGCCTGTTCAGAGGGATACTTCTGCTCCTTCCCCGGCACGTTGTTTAAGTGAGTTCGCCCCTCCACGACCGTGCCCAGCCCGCCCGTCACACCGGGACGGCCCCCGTCGGCGTAAGACTTGCCCCTGGCAGACAGCATCTGATCCTCGTCGGCGTACGTGTAAAATTTCGACGTGCCCACGTTGACGAGGGTGTTCTGTCGGGTGAACTCAGACCGGAGCGGTGGGACCTTGGTCACGCTGACCGTACCGTGCACGTACTCCTGGCCCACGACCCCGCCGGGCTCTGACCCCGACCCCGACCCCGAGACCCGGGGGCCGGGAGCGTTGTGGGCGGCGCCGCTGAGCCGGACGTCGGCGGCACCAGAGGCGGAGGCCGGCCGCCGATGGTTGATCTCCTCATCCTTGTGTTTGTCGTAGCAGCTGTCACAGAGGTAACTGGTGGCCGCCGTGGCGCGGCCCTGGCAGCCGGCGTTCACGCAGTGAGTCTCCACCTGCTGCTGTTGTTGTAGCTGCTGCTGCTGTTGCTGCTGCTGCTGGCGCAGCCCCAGCTCGCCCGCGCGGTGGCGCATCTCGTCGTCACGGCGACGGCGCAGCTCGCGGTCCTCGCCGAAGCGTTTGGAGGCCGCCTCCAGGTAGTTCCGGACCATCTCGTCCTGATACTCGAGCCGCTTGTGCAGCAGCCGCGCGCACACGATGTGGTCCCGGTCCCGCAGCATCTCGGCCGTCAGCGAGCTCGTCTTGGTGCTCTGCGTCACGCTGCCGATGGACGCCTTCCGCTGCTTGCGCCCGCCGCCCTGGCCGGCGCCTCCGTCCTCCGTCCCCTTCAATCCTTTCCCGATGCCGCCGAAATTCTTCTTCAGCTTACGGCTCATCGTCTTCCCGAGGCTGCCGAACGATTTGACGACGCTCTGCATCTGCTTGGACGAGCGCGCCTTGTCCTTGTCCCCCTCCTTGTCCTCGGCATCCTTGCCCTTATCCTTGTTCTTGCGGAAGCTGCCTCTGGACCGCGCTTTGCCGGGCTTCCCGTTCTTGACATCCGGGCCGCCGTTGGCGACGACGACCTTGCTATCGCGAATGCCGCTGTGTCCGCTCTGGCCGCTGTCGTTGGACTCCATGGACGTGGTCCGCTGGAGTCCGAAGGGCTTGGCGCCGCTCCAGCTACTGGACCGGGGCCGGCCGCCCTCCGATCCGCCGCTCTCACTCCCGGTGTCCCCACTCCCGGGTTGAGTCGGGATCGGCACCCGCAACACGTCCAGATAGGTCCTGATTAACTCCAGACGGTCCTCCGTGGCCAGCTCCAGGTTCTGCACCGTTTGGGAATCGGTCTCGTCCCGATTCCAGGTAAACTGCGGTCCGGGATCCACCAAAAAGTGGAGCGGCAACAGCTTAAATTCCGGATCTACCAAAGGGATGGCCACTGGAAGAAGAAAACAGGAACTATTTTACATAAGGACACATTTAACACACAGAGCATGATATCCGTGATCTGTTCATGACATGTACTAAATTCTACGGCGCACAAGAACAAATATAAATAAGTCCGTCGCACTACATTATCTGTTCGTTCCATCACTCGGAAATAGTCTGAGAAGTAACATAGTAGTTTCAATTTGAGTACCCTATCAATATACATTCCGCATAGACCAACGTTAGAACGTAGTTCGACATGGACATAATTTAGAATTTTTAGAAATGTCACTGAAATACAGCAGAAGAGCCGCATTCCTTACCCGCGGGCTGAACCCCATTTTGCGCCGAACGGTCGTTTTCCATGGGCACCAGAGCGGAGAAGTGAGCGGCATCGTACGTGAGGATGAGCGGGGAGCGGTGGCAGTCCTCTGGCCGGGACTCCAGGGGCAGGTAAAGGCCTCCGAACGGGATGGGGGCCAGGGCTTCCCCGCTGCAGTTCTTCAGCACCGTGTCGGCCACGACGATAATAGGGCGGCGCAGCACGTGCGCCAAGACGAACACGTGGAACTCCTCGAGACTCTCGTAGAAAAGCTCGTCTTCGTCGCCGGAGTCTCGTTCTTGGTGTCTTTCCATCATTCTATGAGGGAGAGTATATGCAGTAAGTTCCCAGTTTTCAATTTATTAATATTTACTATCTTCATAGGGGCGATATTTCTGAAGATTTCACATACTGATACAGGGTGGATTGACCACTACAACATATAGGTACCTGCGAAACGATAACTTATATATATATATGTTCAGCCATTTGTGCAGCGTCGGTAATGAGTATATAGAACCATAATTTATTATTATAAACGACTTTTTGAGATTTTTATTATTATTATTATTATTAATATTATTATTATTATTATAAACCAATTAGTCAGATTTTCGAACCGATCGGATTAGTTCACAATGAAACATACGTTATATGTTACTCAAACAGTAAAAAACAATTGCCAGATTCTTCTAATAGACGACTTCGCAAACCATAGTTCAGATTATTGCACTGTGAGGCGCCACTGCATGTGCAATGCAGATAACATCAAAACATTTCCCAGAACCCTTTGCGCCAGTCACGCTTTTCCCAACATGGCGTAGTCTTGTATGAGATGGATGGCTTGGTGCGATACCACCTTTGGGCACACAGGGGTTAACTAGATCGGGCCAAGAAACTGATTGGACAACGGCATGAAAGGATCAGACAACCCGAACTGGGTTTGTAGGTCGCCAGACGCCAAACCACAGCGTATCTCTAGCTTCAATAGGAAGGACATACAAGACGAGCCTAGGGAGGGAGGTTGGTTGAATATTCAGGACGCTTTAACCGCGTCAATTGGAGAAGGAAGAGAAGAGCGGAGCAATGTCCCCCGGGGGTAACCCCCTACTCTTTGCGAAGAAGGACATGGGATCTTTATCCTGGGACCACACCGACATGGCCACAGCGGGGCTCGAACCATCGATCCACGTGCCGTTAGGCTCTCAGGTGGCCAGAGCACTCAATGCGAGCGCTCTAACCCACAGCCCTATCGGGACGGCCCCCTAAGGGGGGGGGGTGTGGCTGGCTCACCCTTTCGTCATGGGGCTGTCGCAGCAGCTGGCTCGGCTTCCTGGGTTAGTCTTGGGGGTGGTCGAGGCCAGCTTGGTCAGGTTACTCCACTCAGTCTGCCATTCCTTCTCGTTCAAGATCAGCCCTGACTGCAAATAAATATAAGGTATGAAATAGCGATACATAAATAGCTTATATAAATTATATTGATGTATAATTATAATAAATGAGCTTGCCTTGCGAAATGATTTACACATTTTCACTTAAATTATATAATCAGGTTCATTTTGTGCCTATATATATATATATATATATGGTGTAATAATTAACATTTTTTGTCTATTTGATCGTTGCAAATACCCAGATAGTTGTTTGCATAACCTGTTTGTTGAGCGCTGAAAATACACAGATATTTGTCTGTATTACTTGTTTGTTGGCCACTGTAAATACCCAGATATTTGTTGCATTTACCTGTTTGTTGATCGCGGTCTGGTGCCATCGCCACCGCCGCCAGAAGGCGCCACGGTTGGAGCCGCTGTTGAGGGTGTTGAACAAGGCGCGACGCAGTGTGAGCAGCCGGTCGTGAAAGCCCCACATGCCTGAAACAGCAAGGCGTATATAACGCGCCAATCAGAATCCCCTCCTTCTAATATTATCCATTCATTAAAAAAAGTACCTTCTTCTGTACGTATATATAACATCAATAATCTCATTTTGGAAATGATGGTTTCTGCTGTGCGTGAAAGCCATAAACATACATCCAAATATGGAAATAACATGTTGGTGTTTCCGAAGGTGCCACTTTAGCGCACAAGAAGCTTAAACTAGGTCAAGAACTGAGAAATGGGGTTAGGTGAAACATGCGCCATATGCAGGCGCCAGGAACATTATGACCTGCTGATCTGCAGCTCAGCCAACAGAGTCAGGGGGCTTGCTTAATAACAATGGATTTCACAAGTTTTACCAATTTAAAGCAGCAGTTGTTTAAGCATACCAAAATGGATAGAATTGACAGTCAATACTAAAAAAACTGGTTGTCCGATGATATACATGAAGGCAACGAAGCACGATAATAACTTTATTCGTCAGAAAAATTCATGAATACAGTAAAAAATTAAATAGGCAGGCTTTGTAAAGGCCTGGTGAACCTACAATAGTATTTCTCTACAACATATAGGCACCTATGGCGGTATTCTATACATACCGAGTGACGCAGCGTGGAGCAGGCAGTTGCCATCGCCCGTGGTGGCGAGTGGCAGCAATCGCTGGCAAGCTCCCATGTCGGCCCACCAGTTTAATCGACCTGAAGGGTGATTCATTACCGGGTAAAAAGGTCTGTTACGATAGATCCGTTAAATTAGCCATGCTTGCCAACTAAGCAAAAACAAGTATTGGATTCCGCAAGGCGCATGTAGCTATGTTCGTATTCTGGGTACTAAATAAAACTCACAATGTTAATACTTACAATCCAATAACTGGGTTTGCATGCAGATGGCGGAAGCTTAGCATCGGTAAGCGAGTTTAACGGTGTACTACTAATAAAACTGGTTATTTCTTTGCACGACTGACTGAATAGGCTGGTGACTGACAGAGGACTGAACAATATGGTGCGACTATGACGTATTACAACAACCAATTTAGTTTCACAGATCTAATTAAAGTATACACCATGCAATAGAAATTTATGTATAATTACAATCCGCCATACAGTTCTCGAAAGCTATAATCCCAGATTCATCGAGAGCTGAATACCCAGAACGTGTAATTGCTATTCAATTATTTTACCTTTATTTATAATTTTTGATAGCCTGTTTTTTGATCGCTATGAACAACAGATATTTCCTTGTAAATGTGCATGTACAAGTTTGTTGGTCGTCGTAAATACCAATATTTAAAAAAAATCCGTCTCACCAGCTTGCTCCAGAGAGACGAGGGTCGACGTCTCTATCAGGTCCTTGTGCAGGAAGGCCCTGAAGTCGGCCGGATGCTGCGTCAGATCCGGAAGGATGAAGGTATATTCCGGAGTGTCCACGAAGTGTTGCTCCGTGTCCTCCCGGGACTCCGCGATGTCGTGCAGCACCAGGTCACGTGCTCTGTTCACCAGCTGCACGTTCTCTGTCGTCTTGGATAGGCCACGCTTCAACTTCCGGTCTGAAGATATAAGCCACGTTTCAACTTCCGGTCTGAATACATAAGCCACGCTTTAACTTTCGGATGTGCATATATAAGCCAAGTCTCAACTTCCGGTCTGTATAAATAAGCTACTTTTCAACTTCCGGTCTGAATATATAAGCCACGTTTCAACTTCCGGTCTGAATACATAAGCCACGCTTCAACTTCCGGTCTGAATACATAAGCCACGCTTCAACTTCCGGTCTGCATATATAGGCCACGTTTCAACTTCCGGTCTGTATAAATAAGCTACTTTTCCACTTCCGGTCTGAATATATAAGCCACGTTTCAACTTCCGGTCTGAATACATAAGCCACGCTTCAATTTCCGGTCTTAATACATAAGCCACGCTTCAACTTCCGGTCTGAATACATAAGCCACGCTTCAACTTCCGGTCTGAATACATAAGCCACGCTTCAACTTCTGGTCTGCATATATAAGCCACGTTTCAACTTCCGGTCTAAAGATTTAAGCCGCGTTTCAATTTCAGGTCTGCATATATAAGCCACGCTTCAACTTATATAACTTATATATAATCCACTAAAAAATCTGAGGGAAATCTGAATGCTAACAAGATACTATAGAACTGTTTTTATTTCAAATCCAAAACTATAACATAATATAGTTTATGACCGGTGGTTTAATCGGTCCCGATCATATGGTGTTAAGTATTAATTATAACACATTGTACCAGTACTTACAGTCAATGCCACCAGACGTGAACATTCCGTTTTCCTTGCGCTCCCCTCCAGCTTTGACTGAAATAGCTGCATTATTTTCAATGTTCTTCGCTGGCCCCATTGGAGGTAATGTGGCGTTCTTCAAAAAGTTTAGTGTTCTCACTGCAGCTTCAACATCCCAGCTTTGATCTGTAAAGATCGTTTAGTAGCTCCATTATCGTTTTCACTTCAGGCGACACTCCATTGCGTTATAGATGCAACAAAATGAGATTTGCAGGAGCATCTTCCACTTTCTATGAAACAATACTGGCATATCATTTTACATCAACTTTTTCAGTGCGTCACCAGAAAAGACATTCCACATGTAGAGTTTTGGATTTGAAGATAACAAAGTCCAAGCTTTTTTCATTAAGATACATTATAATTATGGTTCGTTTAGTAGCCATAAGCTTAATTAAACATGCCAAAGCATTAGTGTTATTGAATACAATATACTTAATTATAAGTGACAAAGTTTCATGGCTGCTACAGTATATACTTTTCTTGAACATCAATTAAGTTTATCACTTTATAACAGTGGCAATTGTAAAACTACCGGTAGTCTTGCACATAAAATCTTACGGATAATCATTTTTATAATTTGGTACCATTATTACACAAAAGCAAGCCTTGTGATCTTTAAGTATAAAGTATCAGGTGTACAAAACAGTTCAGAGCTTAGCCTTTAAAAGGCAGCATGGTTATATATTTAGACTTTAAATTATTGCATATGGACAAATCATTACAAAGTGAAATTTACCCCCAATAATATCGTTTTCAATATTTGAATAGCTTCTACAGAGAAATTCTGCTACTACCAGCAAAGAGTGTCAACCTCTTTCCATTTCCAGTCTATGTGCTGCACACCAGCATTTCATTAAAGCTGATCTAAATTTCATTAATTAAAAAAAAACTGACATACATTTTCGAGTTTTAAATTGTCATGGTATCAGCAATCCACTAGACACACTCAACTCATCCTACCATTCCTGTTGAGGGATATCTAAAAGCCTTTGCCTAAGTAAGGAATATTTTCATTACCCAACATACATTTATTGAGATAGGCAAACTACCAAACTACATAAAGCAATTCTTTGTGACTCTAATATATAAGCAGAAAATCAGAAACACAGAATATGCATAGGATATGACTTGTAACAAAACTTCAAGCATCTTGCACGGGCACACAAGATCCATACCTTTGAGAACATCCTTTGCTGCCTTTGAGTCAACATTGGTCCTCGCGACCACTTGTTGGATCTCATCATGATGCATGCCAATTGTGAGTGGTCCTGACATTGTGATCGGCCAGCTTCCTGAGGAGAAAATACAAAATAGTCACTATCAAGTACAATAATATAAACTGAATGCATTTTGGATATACTGGCAAGAATATCTTTAGCGTACAGAGCTAATTACTTGATCAAGACTCATCAAGACTCTTAACCTTACTTTATGATAAATGACCTTATAGATACCAGGAATAAAGAATTCTTAAATGAAGATTTATGTCATCATATACAAAATTAAAAGAATTCATTCAGGCTAATTTTGATATATTTTGTTAAATCATGTATCATACAGAAAATAAATATATTTCTGTACTTTCTGTAATCTTGACATATAATGCTGTGTCTAGTCCATAGAATATTTTAGCAATGCAAATTATGAAACCCCTTAGGGAGGCAATATCTTATAGCTATTAAATACAATATTTGACATGAAGCCCTCATAAAAACACTAATAAAGAATAAAGTTTGATGTCAATGCTACAGTTGAGCTTGTGAGCATATATGCTGTGGCTGAAATAAGCAGATAAAAACAGGTATTAATGGGTGCGTGAATAAACCGTATTGTAAAAACGGATGGTAAATGGCAACAACTTATTTGTGATACTATTTGCGAAGAAAGACAGTTGTGTTGGGACCTCGACCTTCAGTCACTGAAAGCATATTCTAGTGTGTCTAACCCCTTTTGGTCCGACGTGTTTAAAGCGTGGTATGAATATAGAAAAACAGAAGAAAGCGTTAACGCAGATCTTCCCGGGTACCTGATCTGGAACCCGTACTTTATTACAAACTATAATCTTGTGGTTAGAAAAAAAGAATTTATTCAGAAAGGTGTCATATATGTACAAGACCTGTTTGACGAAAACAGAACTTTATTGGGTTGGTCAGAATTCAGGGATCGGTACCAGATTGATGTTAACTTCGCTGACTTTTATAGCTTGATATATTCGCTTCCTCGAGAGTGGCAAGCTGTCTATGTGCTAAGCTATTGATACGGAGCTTTTTATTAATACACAAACCTGTGCATTACAGGAATTACAAAGTAAAATAAAGGTGTGCAATTTCATTTATAGTAAATTAGTAATGTATCTGAAAAGGAATAATGTTAATGAAGGGAAATGGGAAAGTGAGCTAGAATGCACGTGGTCACCTGATCAATGGCAATGTCACTATGAATTGTCGTATGACGCCACGGTAAATGAAAAGCGTAGAAGTTTCCAGTTTGAGATATTGTATAGGGTGATCGCGACTAATGTCTATTAGAAAAATTGTAAGGTGAAAGACACGGATGTTTGTACATTTTGTAGTAAGGCCCCAGAATCCATCACCCATCTCTTCTGGGACTGTCTATATGTTAAGGGTGTATGGATAGCTTTTGCTAATTGGTTAGAACCATATATACAAGTGAGTACAACACCTTTATTGTCTATAATCAGTATAATTTTCGGGCTTTCCGACACACGGTGTACTAGTTTACTTAATCACTTAATACTTATTGTAAAAAGACACATTTACATATGTAAATGGAAAGGGAAGACACCAAACCTCCAAGTATGTCTTAGGGTTATAAAGTCCAATTATTTCACAGAGCGATATATCGGGTACAGTAAGGGGGGATCCAGTTTGTGTAAATTTGATAGAAAGTGGGACCCACTCAGACCAATATTTTAATGAGCAGTTTTATAGTTTATTGTATATTTGTATGCCTGTGCCTTGAAATATTTGTACTCGATACCTGCTGCGGATGAAATGAAATAAAAAAAAAAAAAAAAAAAAAACAGGTATTAAAACTTGTTAGAAAATGAAGGGTACTAATCAAAGCCAGAAATATTGCAAAAGTACTGTCAAATGGCTAATTTTCATTACCCAAAGTGGGTGTCAAACCTAATCATGATTTGCACCGTTCTAACTGGAAGTTGAAGGAAGTCTGAAGGAACTTTTCACAGTAGAGGTAGCCTTCAGGGGAAACACATGAAACGATAGACCAAGGCCGAGATTTGTGGATGAATTGCTGCAGTTCGAAGCCATGCAGTAGACCATGATCTTAGCGTTCCATGGCAAAATAGTATCCTAACATATTGATATATCGCACAAGCTCTTGTTTTGCTCGCACATTAGGCATCAATTCTGGTTCGAATTTTGTATATAAACAAATTGCTCATGTACGAATGATATGGCACTCACTCAGCTCTATAGATTGAGGTTAATAATTCTTAATATATCAATAATGGCAGAGTACCAGGCTCTGTTTAAGTCGTAATATGTTAAGACGTTATATTTTGAGCTAAAGTTAAACAAAATGCATTTGAAAGAATGAAGCATACAAATCATCTTATGCATCATAAAGAATAAATGTCAAAGATAAAGCATGGATAAGTTAATTCATACTTTTAAGGCAAAGTGAAATTGAAAACGAACAAGTTAAATATGAAAATGTAGTGTTTTCAGAAAGCCAATTTGTGACATAGGTATGGTACATATCATCGGATGAAGATTATTATGTAATGTAGAAATCAATTACAATTGTAATTGTCAACCCTCAAAGAACTCAGTTGGAACTTTAAATTAAATAAATATAATGATAATTAATGAATTCTTACAAATACTTGAAATGTCAATGGTGTAGGACAAGAGCTGTCTGTCCTTGGCTTGGTATTAGTCCCAAGAGACCCACTCCGTAACCTCCGTACAGAGTGGGTCTCCCCGAGGCTAATGTGCAGGAAAAGCTGACAGATTTGAGCCTGCTCCAGCTTGAAAATTAAAATAAATATTAAATTTCCTGCACAGTGACTGATTGTGCATGGATTGTGAACCTTAGGGACCAGAGCTTCAGTGAGTACCAAATTTAGGCAGATTGGTGCTCTGGTTAAGTCAGAATTTCAAAATGCGCCTATTTTTTTGTGCAACCCCGCGCTAAACAGGCGGTGAGATCTGAGACCCTATGGAGGTTACGGAGTGGGTCTCCCGGGACTAAAGTCAAAGTCATAAATACCGTAGACACACGTTTCGGCCCATATTTTCCGGGAATTTTCCTCCATCACTCTCAAAATCACTGACGTGAGAAAGCAACACTAGACCATTTTAATGATACCAAATTTACGTTTGTACTGCAATGTTATCCTTTTTTATGACACAAAGAATATTTCTCCATGCTGACACGCCATTGGCAGAAAACGCTTTGTTGCCAAAATACTAAAAGACGCATCATAAAATGATGGTTGCCATGGCGCTGAACGTGCTCTGAACAATACATGCTCTATATTTATACCAGCCACGAGGATGCCATGGCAACTATAGAGCCTTTCATTGTCTGTGATTTAGTCTATTTGCGAAAGTGTGTCTGCTGCCAATGGAGTGTCAGCATGGAGAAATATTCTTTCTATCATAGAAAAGGATAACATATCAGTACAAATGTAAGTTTGGTATCATTAAAATGGTCTATACTCAAATTCATTAATGCCGTTCACACTCCTTTTGGCTGATATCTTCGTGAATATTGGAGTACTAAAACAAGGAGCGTGCTCGAAGCGTTGCCTGGCAATGGTTGCCATTGGATGCAATTGAGACAATGGATACAGTACACGTCATAACAAGCACGTGCTCCTCCTTTTAGCTTATTAAGAGGCAGACGTTTGTGGTCAATGGAGCTTCATCATATGGAATATTTCTTTGGATAACACAGAAAGAAATAATCAGCAAAGAGAGGAAAGTAAGTCTAAATCTGTTGGGTCTTAGTTCAGTGCAGCCAGTCAGAAAATATCTCGGTCATTGCTCCAATATTAACGAAGATATCGGCCAAAAGGAGTGTGAACGGCATTAATGAATTTGAGTATAGTGTTGCTTTCTCATGTCAGTGATTTGTAGAGCGATCGCAGCACAATCGCGGAAAATATGGGCCGAAACGTGTATCTACAGCATTTATGACTTTGACTTTAGCTATATGCAAAATCAACTTTCTTCTCTTACATTCCATAAATAGGCTAGGTCAAAGTAAATATAATTACTTGCACTACTGCAACAATCTGTATATCATGTGACTACGTGGCATACAAATAGTTGCACAGTTCATTCATACAGACCTATGTATTAAAAATTGAGCTGTGGATTCATAATTTGAACCAAGACGGGCAATTAGTTTATTAGGCCAATGCCAATTGGGGATTTGATCAGTTCAGTTGTTTAAACCTGACAGAAGGGGCAATTTAACAAAATGCTGTCACATGTGAGCAGTGAGTCCACTTTGAAAACGATGTAATTAATAAAAAATGCCAAATAGAGGCACAACATAACCTGGCCACTGGCAGGCCTGGCGTCGATGGCGGATGGGTGGTTTTGCTTTCTCGTCTCGATCTCCAGCCTGGCCCTGGGCCCTGGCTGGCTGGCAAATCTGACGTAGCCTAGTGTTTACCTTTCTGTATGGCGTAATTTGAGAGTAAAGCAACCTACCTGTGCTATAATATAGAATCCTTCACTTAAAATAAAACATTCACTGCGTGTTCACAACGCAGTTATATCGTTTAGTGTCACTGGCGCGCAGAAACTCGGTTTTAAGAACTCAACTTCAGTCCACTTTGACAGTCAACCGCCATGTTGACGATGACGACATTACACGCATGCGCAGTGAGCCGTGACCTACATTTGCCGGTTTCGGCTCAAATAGTAAACATTTTCGCCACGTGATGACGGACATGTCAGTCTGAGTCTTTGACGCTTGAAGAGGCTTGGTATGCAAGTGATTCAGTCAGTGAATAACATTGTTGATTACGCGCGTATGTCCCCGTATGTCAGCGGTATGTGTGTAGCTAGATCACGACTTTTTTCTGTCTGTGATTCATTTTCTTTAAATGAAACATGCACTCGCAGGCGCTTTGATCCGTATAGCCTGCCAAAGTCACTACAAAGTATTTGTATGAATGGCTTGGATCCTGGCTGGTGCTCGCTTTGGTTGAGGGTTCTAGCAACGGATCAAAGCGCCTGATTTTCGCGGGGTAGGGTCGGGGCTAGGGGGATGTGGGTAGGGGGCAGGCCGGGGCAAATTGTTTCTAATTTACAAAGCATGCACACACTGGCTAGGGTTGGCGGATCTAGGTGTGTGTGTAGGGGAGGGCGGTATTTTGTGTTGTAACATTTTCTAGATGCACCCCCCCCCCCTTCCATCCCCCACGGATAAATTTAATCTACCCGGCCCCCGGTCGCATTTTTTATGTTAAGCCGCTTAATCAGTGTTAATTAACAACCCGTCCCACCCGCTCGAACGACCTCGACCGTAAATTAATCTTAATCCCATCTTTTGCCACTCCACCCCGCAACCAATTGACCAACCAAGCCCCCACAGAAAACACCCCCACCCGCCGCCCCCGCCACCCACCCCGTCCCCCACGAGCTGCCACCGGCGGCCACAGCATATAGCGGCCACATCCATTGGCGGCCATAGCCTACGTACCCGCGATTCACCTGTCTCAAGTTGAAAACGTACGTAAGGTCTATCATTCAGCCGCTATCTTTTTCAGTCAGTGATCGGCGTAGCTACAGTTTCATTGCACGTTTCAAGCGAAACGATATAGCCACGGAGACATGATGGGGCGGTGCATCCAGCTCTGGGGGTCAGTTAAGTTCATTCGATCGCGTTCAAATCACCCACACAGGTACTTCGATCCGTCACCCGTTGGGTGGGAGGGGAAGGGGGGCCAAAACGACACGATATCGATCTGACGACGACTGTGTCAAGTAGGTCCCAAGTTGTTGTGCAGCCATGAGAGCGCCATGGGTGTATATATGCTATCGGTACTCAGACCCCCTAGAGCCTCCCCCCCCCCCCTCCCGGATCCGTGCCTGAAATCTACCGTCTTACAGACGGGCGACCAGACCAACGCACGAAATCCAAGGGCGGATCTAGGAATTTGAAAAATCGGGGGTCCAAATAACCTTTACGATCGGAGGTGGGGGGGGGGGGGGGGGTGAGGGGGCGGTCCAGGCCTCCGATCGAGGGCTTAAATTTTTCATTGAAAAGCGACATTCTTCCTCAAAAAGGCGAACGGGTCCGGACCCCCTAGCTGGATCCCTCCTCCTGGATCCGCCCTTGGAATCCATGCATGGACCATATGCTTGGTCGTAGTTGGTGGTGGTGGGGGGGGGGGGGCGTATTTGGGTTTGTATGACCAGACGCCGCTCTAATTTCGATGATATAGAAACTTGCACAGGCGGATCAGATTCAGAAATCGTTATGCAGGAAAGATCATGATAAGTTGTCACCGTCGGTGCACGGTGACGGTTGGTCAGCGTGGCGTGACTGTGTATACAGGCAAATAAAAGGCTATTCATAAAGGAGACTGACTGCCACGTGATTGTACGACATCGAAAGCATGACCACCGCATTCTCAAGCTCCAGCTGGTCTCAATGAGAGGCAATAAACTAACTACACGCACTTATAGCCCAGGGCGTAGATCGGCCGGTCGTCACTTTGGATAGAGGAGTGCATAACTTGTATATATATATATATATTGCTTTAGGCATATATATTTACCATCTTCAACCATCTAACTATAATGCGTGCAATTTAACTTGATATCTTATTGAAAGGTTTTGTTGTGCCTTTTGATTGGGTAAGCCTTTAATATGAGGGTAAGTGTACTTTAGAAAACTAAGCAAAGGAGTTTGTGAAGTGCAACATCAAACATACTCACTCGATCTGTACTCAGGCCCCTCCAAACTTCCCACCCACACACCATAATATTTGTCCTTAATATAAACAAATTTTCCATTTATATGTACACAATAAGGGTATCAATATGCAAGTAATGTTCAAAATGATCTTTGTATGTTTTCGAAGTGTGACATGACGGTATAATGGAATCCCTAAGTGCTATAGCGAGGTGTAATTACATGTATAATAGTACTCTAATAGTCGTCAGCCCCATGGTATGTCATATAGTGGTGCGCATGCGCGGTGGACGAGGCAGGTTTTTGTCAGCTGTGGAAAAACTGTCCTTTAACCCATAAATTCAGAGACAGTAGCGACCAAATACTTATATAAAGTGTAGAGAGGAATGAGTAGGTGCTGTCTAACGAAGTTTCAAAGTTACTAAGCCTTCCATACGTCTTAGTTTTGTCATATTTCAACGAGTACCCGGCCTTGTTTATTGTCACTAGCACAGCGGTGAAGGTCAAGGTCGGTGCCCTGGCCTCGCAGCATCGATAGATTCGCTGATCTAGTCCTCAAGCAGTAAGCCTCTACAATATAGGCGGCACTAGCAGCCTATATTTCTGGCACTCAGAGCCACAGCTTTGTATGACTGGTAATTTGACCAGCAAAATTGACATCAAATAGTGTCACCCTTAGTGGAAGGATTAAGCGCCCCCAGGCGGCAGCGGTGCGCAAGAGATTGCAAGCTAACGGAAGTAAACAAGGAGAGACTGCTTGAACTGTAGAAAAGGATCCGCGAAAACCGGTACAGTGTCAGTGATTTGCCGAAAAAAGCAAAGAAGGTCAGTTCAGTGTGACTAAACAAATGAAAACACAAGCCCTTTTGGTAGCAGACTCAAGAGCTTGGAGATTTGAAAGGTACCCACTGTCTGAGGGAGTTACAAGATTTCACTTGAACTACATCATCAAAAGGGGAGCAACGATAAGCGATCTGATTCAACCAACCCTGTCAAAGATTAACCAATTACCAAAAAGAAACCCCCTTATTGTCAAGCTAGCAGTTGGAATTAATGATGTGACAGAGATCCAACATAGGCATAACCAAACCATCCTTAGAGCATCACATAAACTGGCATCGGATATTTGCGAGGAATTGTTTCAGTTTAAAGCTCTACTGAAAAGCCTAAAGGTGCCAATACTTGTTGGAATCATTACAATTCCGAATGTTTCAATAAGGAAGTTCATCCAGTATAAAAACCAGGTACTACCACTGACAGAGGACGAAATCTATATAGCGCAAGAGGAAATAAACAACAAAATAGATACAATTAACTCCAGAATTATTGAAGAAAACC
>OZ025255.1:13499621-13540101 GCA_964019135.1 Arenicola marina
ATTCAACCAACCCTGTCAAAGATTAACCAATTACCAAAAAGAAACCCCCTTATTGTCAAGCTAGCAGTTGGAATTAATGATGTGACAGAGATCCAACATAGGCATAACCAAACCATCCTTAGAGCATCACATAAACTGGCATCGGATATTTGCGAGGAATTGTTTCAGTTTAAAGCTCTACTGAAAAGCCTAAAGGTGCCAATACTTGTTGGAATCATTACAATTCCGAATGTTTCAATAAGGAAGTTCATCCAGTATAAAAACCAGGTACTACCACTGACAGAGGACGAAATCTATATAGCGCAAGAGGAAATAAACAACAAAATAGATACAATTAACTCCAGAATTATTGAAGAAAACCGGAAATTCCAAGAGGACATAAACTACACCCCCAAGGCCATCCGCTGGGGGAATTATATTCGTAGGAACTCTATTGGAAAAAATGGAAAACGTTCTTTGAAGAACAGATTTAGCCAGTTATACGACGGCATACACGCTAAATCAAACCTGAAGAAACGGTGGCACCTAGACCTCTGCCAAACGCTGGAACAAGAAGCAGCAGACATCCAACCACGATACAAGTAGGTGAGTCCGACACCTAAATCCCTACCCATAGTAAGGAAGAGAGCCTGTGCTGGAGGGCGGCATTAGCAGCCTGCAAATATCACAGACTCATTAATCTGTACTGAACCCTAAACTAAATTTGTGTCATCCAAGTTGGTGGCACTAGCCGCCACAAGTCCTAAATAATATGGCAGAAGCATCGGACAAGCAAACCTGCACCCAACAAAGTAAAAGCAAGAAAGCACAAGTGAAAAAGGACAATGAGACAGGCAGCAGTCAAGCAACCAGATCGAACAGGGCAAAGGCTAAGTCAACATCAAATGTGAGTTATGACAAGATACAACCAGGTACATGTTGTCAGTTATGTACCCAGGTCTTCTCATCCGACAATGACAAGATGCTCCAATGTGAAAGATGTGAAACCTGGTGCTGCTCTACATGTTTAGACATATCTGAAACCATTTATACTTACCTAAGCAAACGCGAGGATATGCACTGGTTTTGCCCTGACTGCGATGGAAATGCAATGAAGGCTATCAAACAGGACTGGCAAATTGAGGAAAGATGCAACGCGTATATGCAAAAAATGGATGACAGGGTAGGACACATTGAAGACAGACTGAAAAATACAGTATCTAAACAGGATATGGACAAGGCCATCCACACATCAGTCTCAGAACTAGAATGCAAAATTAGATCTGCTACAGCTGGCACCAAGCTGGATGACCAAATGGAAGATAATATAAAAGAGATCCAAGACAGAATGCGCAGGAGAGATAACATAGTAGTGTTCAATATGGATGAAAGTACAAGTGAGGACATAAATGAAAGGAGGCTACATGATACCAAGGAATTTGAACAAATACTCTTGGAGGAGCTCAATATCACTACGACTGTGACAGACCCAGTACGTCTGGGACCGAAATCAGGAACACAGGATAAGCCACGACCACTACGCATGAAAATTCCGGACAAGAAGGCAAGACAAGAAGTCCTCAGGGGGGCAAAAAACTTAGCTGCAGCGCAAATGGAAAAAAGAAGGAGAACTGTAATCAAGCCAGATCAAACACCAATGGAAAGAGCCAGAGACCAGGAACTAAGGAAAGAGCTAGCCAAGAAAAGACAACAAACCCAGGAAGACGGGGGAGAGGAGGAATGGAAAATATGGAAAGGCAAGATTGTGAACCAACAGCGACGGACCCCAGAGTCCAGGCCCAGGACCCCCACAGAGTCGTCCCAATAGTGACTCCACCAGCAAAACCTGTTGTAAATACCAACATTGCCGCGTCAAATCCAGGTCTACACTGTTTGTACACCAATACTGATACTTTTACGAACAAAAAAGCTGAGCTGATGAATCGTATTTACGACAGTAATCCTGACATTATCGGAATCACTGAGATCAAGCCCAAGAACTCACAATGGGATATTACCGAGCAAGAACTGAATATACCGGGTTACATATTGTACCATAACATCAAAGGCAGAGGATCAGCGTTGTATATAAAGAACAACCTAAAATCGAATGAATTCAAAGTTACAAACCTCTGTGATGCATCAGTATGGTGTAACATACCACTGAAAGGGCAAGACAGCCTACTGATTGGGGTCATATACAGATCACCAAACTCAAATACAGAAGACAATATACGGTTGCAATTGATGCTACAAGAAGCCACGAACTGGAATCACAGCCACCTGCTAATAATGGGAGATTTAAACTTTCCAGAAATTGAATGGAGTGATGAGATAGCAAATGCACCAGAATCGCACCCCTCACATGGATTTGTTACTACATTCCAGGACTGTTTCTTATACCAACATGTTAATGAGCCAACACACTACAGAGCCAATCAACAAGCAAACATTCTGGATCTTGTCATGACCAACGAGGAAGGAATGGTCAGTAAATTGGAATACGGAAGCCCCATCGGTAAGAGCCACCATGTTGTGCTGACCTGGAAATTCAATTGTTACATACCACAAATCACGACGAAACTGAAGAAATACTCTTACGACAAAGGCAACTATGACAAAATGAGGGAGCAAATGGCACTGGTGAACTGGGAGGACAAACTGAAGAACCAACCAGTCGATGAAATGTGGGAAGCAATCAGTGATGAAATATTAAAGGCAACAAATGCCCATGTACCCCACAGATCAATCTCAACCTCAAGACCGCTCCCAAAAAAGAAACCGCTCTGGCTAAGCGAAAAAGCAATGGCCCAAGTGAAGAAAAAACATAAGTCCTTTGCACGCTATAAGGATACCGGAGAATGGCAGGATTACTTGGCGTATGCCGCCGAACGAAACCGAGCAAAAAAAGAAATACGGTCAGCGATCCGAGATTACGAGAAAGACATTGCCAAAATCTCTAAATCAGATCCAAAGGCTTTCTTTAGATACGTCTCAAGTAAACTGAAAACTAGATCCGGAGTGGCAAACTTACAGAGGGAAGATGGATCGATAGCCGACCAAGATGATGAAAAAGCTCACATGCTAAACAACTTCTTCAGCAGTGTGTTCACACTTGAAAACTTGAATGACATGCCGCAGACAACCTCAACTGAAGTGGCACAACAACTGGACGATGTCCACTTTACTATAGAAGATATAGCCCAACTACTTCGAAAACAGAATCCATCAAAGGCACCAGGCCCAGATAAAATCCACCCAAGAGTGCTAAAAGAATGTGCAGAAATTCTGGCAGGCCCCCTGTTCACACTCTTCAGGAAATCATTGAGTGAAGGAACAGTGCCTATGTCATGGAAGGAGGGACATGTCACACCTATTTTTAAGAAAGGAGACAAGTCCAAAGTTAACAACTACCGACCGGTCAGCCTAACCTCGGTGGTCTGCAAAGTCATGGAGAGAGTTGTTCGCAAAGCATTAATGAACCACCTGGTTACAAATAATATCCTATCAGACGCGCAACATGGGTTCGTAAATGGACGATCGTGCACCACTCAACTTCTCGAAGTTATAGAAAATTGGACCGAAATAATAGACAGAGGCGGGGCAATAGACACTATATACCTTGACTTCGCCAAAGCTTTCGACACTGTGCCCCATGAACGGCTACTACACAAAATGGAAGCATACGGGGTGATGGGACCAGTCCTGAGCTGGACAAGGAGCTTCCTCAAGACAAGACGCCAGCGGGTTGTCATAGCAGGAACCGAATCGTCATGGACCAGCGTAACAAGTGGGATCCCACAGGGATCGGTGTTAGGGCCAGTGCTATTTATAACCTTTATAAATGACATGCCTCACTCCATATCCTCTCTTATACACATGTTTGCCGACGACACCAAAATGGGACGGGAAATTAAAAGTAGCATAGACAGGCAAGCCCTACAAGCAGATCTGGACCGACTAACGGAATGGTCGACCAAGTGGCAGCTGCGTTTTAACCCAACCAAATGCAAAGTCATGCACCTCGGGAGACAGTCATCACCAAAAGGCACATACACAATGGCGGATGGAAATACAAGAACTATACTAGAGGAAACCAACTTGGAAAAAGACCTAGGTGTTTGGGTGGACAACAAACTTAACTTCTCGGACCACGCAGGAAAGGCTGCAGCCAAAGCAAATCGAATCCTAGGCCTCATCAGAAGATCATTCACCCACCTTGACGGACCGACCATGAAACAGCTGTTCCAAACTATGGTACGACCCCACCTAGAATATGGAAATGTTGTGTGGAACCCGCTCTACAAAAAAGACATAAATCTGATTGAGAGCGTCCAGAGACGGGCGACAAGGCTCATACCAGGCATGGAAGGCCTAAGCTATGAACAAAGGCTACAACACCTAGACATGCCATCGTTAATGTATAGACGTTACCGAGGAGATGCCATCGACGTATATAAACACCTACACAGTATATATAAGGTAAATAGCACATCGCTCCTACCCCTATCCACCAGTCAAACGACGCGAGGACACAGCCTTAAACTAGCCAAGAGGTACTGTAACACACAAGCTAGGGCCCATTTCTTTGGCATGAGAATCACAAACGTATGGAATGGTCTTCCAGACGAGGTTGTCATGGCACCATCCCTAAACACCTTCAAAAATAGGATAGACAGATGCTGGAAACAGTATATGTATAAAACCGCCCCGGACGACTTCGCAGCTATGCGCACTACCAAATTTGAGTTTCAATTAAGTGAAGAAACGATGAAAATCAACCAAGAGGCCGTGCGGTCCTACGACGGTTGAAGAGGATGTATGTATGTATATGCCACATAACCACGCTTTGCTGTAAAAGGTAACGTTATGATTACTAAATCCTAACTACTGACTTCCATCAAGAGTAAATACGTTTCAGACAGAGCCAGCTATCTTACTCAGTGACTGGGCAGACCTCCCTGCATTGCGTAGTGCCCGGGGGTACTTAATACATTGTAAGGGGTTTTACCGCCAAAATACGCTCGGAAGGGGTATTTTGCGCGGCAACCCGCTCTATGAACGTACGGGGCCGGCCCGATAGCTCAGTGGTTTAGAGCGCACGCCATGAGTGTTCTGGCCACCCGAGAGCCTAACGGCACGTGGATAGTTGGTTCGCGCCCCGCTGTGGCCATGTCTGTGTGGTCGCAGGATAAAGATCCCATGTCCTTCTTCGCCAAGAGTAGGGGGGTTACCCCCGGGGACATCACTCCACTCTCCCTTCCTTCTCCTATTGACGCGATATGACCAAAAGTGGTTAAAGCGTCCTGAATGTACCACCAACCAACTATGAACGTACATTTTCAGTCCCGCCCCCCTCCCCCCCTCCCCCCCCCCGGTCGCAAGTTTTAGAATAATCGCTCTATATCTCTTATATCTTTTTTATCATCAATGTCCGCATCTTTAGGATTATTTTTCATCACGACTATCCGCTGTCTCAGGCATCAAGGCACCCGCTGGACTGCCCCGCCAGATATTGTATAATAGTGCCCTCCCGGGATGTAGTGCTTAGCGCACCACTAGACCTAGACTAGTCCTGGGTTCGAATCCTGACGGGGTCCCTGGCCGCATTTTTTATCTGTTCATCTTTCATCGTCCCTGGCTGTTCCTTATCTCAGTGAAACAAGGAGTGTTTTTTTGTGATTGTTTTGTTCTGACGCGAGGACTTTATATTTTACTACGTACGACGTATTCATGACTACTCAGCATGAAAATATGGTATTTTTCAATGAGCTTTTTGAAGGTACTAAAGAAAACTCCAAAGATCATAAGTATATATAGTCACCCCAAAGACCACTCGGAGTCATTCCAATGAATTATACCAAAATGCAATAACGATTTTCCGAAGACAACGAGTGAGTTTGTTGCCTGGAACTAGGGGCAAGAAGACACCATGCCTAAAATAACCATGTGGGAAATACTCAAACGTTTATTCGTTGTGCCAATCTGCGAGGTGGGCTGCATAGCGCCATTTATGTAAGGGTGATGTTTAAAGTTGCATGTGGAGATGTTTCGCTGTTTTTGAAAGCCAAATTTGCGTATGAGAACACAAACCTAAGGCCTTAAGGTTCATAACAGACAATAAACACCTACCATATCGCTCACCAATTATCTGCCAATGAGCAAAACATTTCAAATTCATGAATTGTCCGCCACAAATATGAAAACCTGTGCTGATTTGAAACGTCATAAACGTGTGTACACAAGTCGTTTACCGGTGCAACCGACACGGGGGCCCAAGCGCTAAATTATATGAGACAATAGAAGCGTCCGGAGCGCCACTTTTTCTTTGGCGGTGGCCGTTGACACTGCTTGTGGTCAAAGGTAACATTTCCTGTTTATGTTTATTTTGGTACAGCCGTTGCAACGGCCAGCTCCACATGTAACTTTAAGCCGGAGCCAAACCCTCGCAACGAAAATGAAATATGAGCATAAGAAATTGTGCGTTATTCCACGGTGAGGTTTCTTGGCCCACTATAGCCTTAATATGCACAAAAGTGGCATACAACACCAACATTGCAATGTCCCTGTTGATTTCTTTGCTATTTAGCCATCATCAGAACCCGAGAATCGATTTAAGCTTCAGAACCTAAAACATCACAGGCATCACAGGGATTTAAATATATTTTATTGAACTAAAATCCGGTTTGACATGAAACACGCCAGTCACGGTCAAATGTCGAAAGGCCATATTAGATAACACATTCATAAAGAATCTGAGCCTCATTTTCGGAGGGGGGTCAACATAAAAAAAGTCATCCAGAGTACACTGTATAAGAGGCGACGTCCTACAATTTCAATCGATATAAAAGCCGGTCTAAGTTTAAAGTTGAGGTTGTCGCATTGGTCCAAACTGGATGTGTCACATACATGGCTTGTCAAAACACCTTCTTGTTCGCAGCCCTTGGTATCTTTGACGCCGTTACAGTTTGACTTTAATGCTGTAAATTGTTAAATGTATAGCAAGATTAAACAAGAGTTTCCATGATGGACTTTTGTTGTCAAGGATACATTGATTTTCCAGATTTAGCGCTGCCCATGACTCCTTTAGCATCGAATAATGTATAGGAAGGGTTTTGTCTTCAGGCATGCGCATATAATACTAATACTAATGCAATATATAGCGTCAGTTGTGACCACCCTGTTCCTGTCATTTCTGCAGTGATCAACTTCCTTGTTTGAGACCAATTCAGATTCCGGACACGCCTACTCCTAACACACCGATTTAACCATATTAAGCAGTGCCTTCCATGCCTTTTTAATTTCTCATTCATAATGCTATGAACCATGCATTTTGCATCCAGTTATAAAAGTCTTCGGAGTATACGTACTACTTCGGCTCCCGCTTTGGAAACGTGCTCAAAGTACTTCGCTTACATACGAGACGCCCATTTCTGTGATATGGATATTTGATAGATATCGGTCATGTAAGATTGGTGGACCAGCATCGCCACCAAAGTACGCATTTTCAGATAATATTTGTCCTTGTTCAAATGACTTAGTGAGGACATTATGCAAAGGGGTTTGTAATGCACAATACTGTAACACATAACACGTAGCCTACGCTCTACAGTCACTCCGCGATGTAACTAAAAATCTGCAGTTTGATTCAACGTCACCTAGCCTACATGGCGTCGGTGAAGTATCTTTACATTGTTATGTATCTATATACAACTGGGGTTTCACCCTAACAATATTACATATGTACAGTAAATTATGCAAAACTTTTCACTTGCACTCACTTACCTTTGCAATGTGCAACAACAGGAATCATTGGTTCATCCATGCTTCGACAGTACGCAACACCCGATGAAGCCTTTGTTTCAGATACGCTCGTATAAATACACCTATTGGTGCATATTTATATTTATACATTATATTTTTATATATATATATCAATATTTTACATTATACAGATATACGCATGACCGTTTACGCATTGTCCTGCTAGTCTAGGTGTAACGTTTATAATATATAAATGCATTCCTCGTTATAAACGTTCCATCATACCAGTTCACTAACAAGAATATAATATTGGTATACCATTTTAACATGCAATACCGTCGCATATTTGTAAATCACTTAAATTAAGTGTAGTATAGGCTGTTAATTGTGTGTACTCCCACATTGCTCAACCCCATTGTCATTTTCGACAAGACTAAGAAATAACACATATGTTGCTTTTAATATAACACGCTAACAGTTGTTGCAATGTAGCTAAAGTAGCAACCGCAAAGAATTTTAACGACAATACAGAATTACGGGACGCTTACATATGAAAGCGAGAATCTTAAAGGTTGTTATGTAGGCTATCACTCTCCTCTATCTAAGAATGTTTTTGTGTAAAGTTAAAACTTAATTACGCCTATTCTACCCCGATATGTTAGTCACAGTACAAGTCACTCTCTTTATGCGGATGTTTCTGGGCTACGATTTGGCAACGATAGTTAAGTACGGAATCAAAGACAATGTTAAGTATCGAAAGCGGCGCTCGAGTCGTGCATGTGATATGACTATGTAGTAATTAAATGTCTTCATTGTGTCAAATTACATTTTGTTATGACACGTATAGGCCTCCGTACATTTCCAGCTAATGGCGGTCGGTGCATAGTAATGTTGCCAGTAATCATTCAACAAGATTCATTCGTGTCTGATGCTATCTAATACTGTGGTATAGAGCATGTATGTTTGTGTATCATCCGTAATATATAAGGTAGGCTTGTGGTGTGGTGAAATTATGTGTCCGGGTTTCAGTGGTGACGTCACGTCACACGGCGGGGTCGCTGTCCGAAGGCAGGGATATCTCGTTAGCACGTGGTACGAACATTCGCCGGTTGGCCGCGGCGCTGCGTCGCTTGGCATCAGCCGTTGCCGTGGTGATGCAGAGGCTGTGAGTACTACTGCCCCCGGCGCTGAGTGGGCGCAACGGGGGGCTGGCCGCCCTCGCCCCCGCCGCCGCCCCCGCCGTCGCCCCGGGGAGAGTCCTGGGCGATGTCGCGGGTGAGGACGGCGCGGCCGGGGTAGCGGCACCACCGCTGGGCCGCCGCCGTGGGGAGCCAGCGGTGAGGCCGCTGGCGAGCTCCCGTTGGCGAGCCTCCATCGCCATCTCGGTGATGCGGCGGATGTTCCTCTGAGCGCGATGCTGGCGCCAGGCTCGCTGCAGCGTCTTGGCCGCCACGTCCTCCTTCTTTCGCCGCATCGTCGTCGACCTGACCACCTGCTGAACGCGCGTCGGGAACGCTTCCCGGTGCTTGGTTTCCATCTGGGCCTTCAGCGCCGCGAACTCGTCGCTCATCTCCACGGCGCCCAGCACGTGCTTCACCAAGGCCACGATTATGTCCAGACAGTGCAGCCGATCGCCCTCGTAGATTGGCAAATCGAACGCCACCAGGGCTATCTCGTTCGGCTTCGTCATCCCGAGCGGCTGATCCAGATCGGAGACGAAGTCCGACAGCTGTTCGTATTTGATAAACTGCGTGGCGTGGGGGTCGTACCGCTCCCAGACGACGTAGAACATCTCGAAGTCGTCCTCGGTGACGCCCACTTCTTCCTGTTCGTGCGCCTGGCTGAAGTTCTCCAATATAACGGCGATGTACATGTTAATGATGATCAGATAGGTAAACAGGATGTAGCTGACCATGTAGAACGTGGCTAGCCCGGCGTTTCCGCAGTCGCCGTTGGGAACCTCTTTGATCTGGCCGCTGGGCATGGTCATGAACGTCTCGTTGCAGCTGGGCGGGGCGATGAACAGCGCGTCCAGAACCTCGTTCCAGCCGCCGGCCGTGCACAGCCGGAAGAGGAGCAACATGCTGGAGCCGAAAGTCCGGAAGTTGACGACGTCGTTCATGGCGCCGGTCGGCTTGACGTGGCCGAACCAAGACATGCCGAAGATGGCGTAGATGAGGATGAGGAGGAAGAGGAGCATGGCGATGTTGAAGAGCGCGGGGAGCGAGATCATGAGGGCAAACAGCAGCTTGCGGACGCCCTTGGCCACCTTGATGAGTCGGAGGACCCGGCCGATGCGGAACACTCGGACGACTCGTAACAGGCTGGGCGTAACGAACAGATCCCGCAACAGGTCATCCAATACCACACCTGAAACACACATTAATAATATATATATATATACATGACTTCGTTCCTGGTACATCAGTTTTAATTAATAGTGTCCAGATTCATATAATAATCGTCTGGCGGTCGAGTTTAGTTTCCCTGGCATAGCACGTATGTGCACAAAAGTGGCCGAAACAGCAATGCATTCATTCATTCCTGTCCACCAGCCAAAGACTATGCATGAGCGATAATGGCGTTATTCTGCAATGGGAACACATTAACCAAAATTGCGCTTAAAACGTGCCCTATTCGACGGTTATATATCGACAATTGAGCGCATGGGATCTTATTGCCCACGCATCGACCGCTGGACTGGAAAGGATATTCATTTTCCAGGCTTGAGGAGGATTCTCAAACAATATTACCATTGAAGTTAGGTTGCGTTTAGCAGAAAAGCCGATGAACTGACCAATGATTGAGAGAATAACGATGAGGAAGTCGAAGACATTCCAGGCTCGCCGGAAGTAGTGCCACCGGAGCCCAATGATTTTAACAACGGCCTCCAAGGTGAAGATGGTGGTGAATATGACATTCATGACGTCCAGCGCGTCCCGGTAGGTGTCGGCCATGCGATAGTGCTCCACTGCCATGGCAACCATGTTGAGGAAAATCAAAATGACGATGGCCAGTTCGAACTTGGTGCTCATCGACACATCGAAGAAGAAGCCTTGCACTTTATTCTGTAAGGAATGACATATTCATTATTACCACAAACAGCCATTGCAAAATGCAGTGGCGCTTCCTGACGTTATTTTTGTGCCTAGATCTGACAGAGCCGCAGAATACAAAAGCAGCTTTTGCAACGTTAAGATGTATTTATGGAGGGTAGTCTGTTATCGGTCATCATTGTACGATCGAACTATATGTCTCACGGTTTTATTCCTATACATTCGGGGACTAGCTCTTCCCGTGTCCGGTCAGAGTCAGAAAAAGGTGGAATAATGAGTGTTTTTCTTTTTCCCATCCACCATCGCTGTAATCGCGATTTCATATTCACTATTTGTCCATGAAATCTGCTTGTTGATGTGTATTTTGTTTGTTGCCTTTGGCTTGCCACTATGCTGTGCGTGGCCTTTTCAAGACCACCTTTACATGCTTGTAATTATTTCCCATGTCAAACTGGCTTCGGTCCTGTGGTATGCCAACACACGACACGCTCACATAAATATATTTATGCCCACACGAAATCGTACATGCAAAAACCTTAGCCTGGTTCCGCGGCTCATTTTCGGGGAAAGAGTTGTGGCGGCAATATCAGTTACCTGGCACAAATCTGACCCTACGAACTGAACGACATCTAGTGAATGGCGTGAAGCGAAGCGCAGTGGAGATTGTCGGCCCCCATGCATTGATAAAGTAGAACGCGAAGCCAATTAGATATAGATATAATGATTGATGGATTTAACAATAAAATCAAGTTATAAGATATATATGCAATACATGCCGAATGTGATCCAATTACTATTAACTAGGCGTAACAGGTGTAAATAATCACACGTCGGATCATTGGGTAAAATTTTGGGATTATTTCCGAAAATACGTGACCCTTGCCTACACAAACCAAGTATCGCTATATAGTTGTATGTGTTGTGTCATTGTGTGCTTTATGTGATGGATTACTTATCCTCTTCTCTCGTGCTTTATTTATGGCATTTACACAAAATAACATGAACTCTATACAGTACCTTGTATCTAAGATACAGTAACACAACACACACACGTTCAAACAGCTTTGACGTCTTGCTTCCTACGTTAACATACGACTCCATTAGTGTGACAAAGGGTACATGTATATCATATACAAACTGGTAAACATATATATATATATATTTTAACACACGACAACATAATTTAGCGGCTTTACGGGTGCAAAACGGGGTCTAGGATAACATGCTATAGGGCACTTCACTGTAGTTGATGGATCATACGCCATTGATACTGAAAGTGATTCACAACTATATGTAGTTTGCAGTTGACATGGACAACACATTAGTGAGAGCTACCATGCCACACCGTGCTTTACCGAATACAACACTCATCAGACATGGGGAAGTCACTTACCAGCCAGTGGTTACTCTGAATAATTACCAATGACACATTATTGCTATGGTAATTGGGCTATAACGTTATAACTTAAAGGCCCCATTAAATATTTGTGGCATGATCTTATCACCTGTAATGTGTTTTATATCCAATTACTTCGGTAATGCTAATGATATAACCTCATAGGTATTCCAGTATTATAGATTGTTATTGTTACGTATATAAAAGTATTACATAGAATTATTTGCATTATATAAAAGTATTACATAGAATTATTTGCACTATATAAAAGTCTTATACAGTATTATTTACACAATATAAAATAATCGTTCTATAATTTTTTATATTATATATATATATATATATATATATATATATATATATTATAAGAGCAGGCTATGTTACGATATAATATTTACAGTCTAATTGCGTTAAAAGCAATTTATTAACTATAATGCTAGTGAAATTAATCTATAAATTGTGTTCTATCGTAATCGATGTTCATGTGGTATTTTGCCTGTTCATATATCGTTACATTATGTGCGGTCCTAAATATTAGTAAATGACAGGGTTACAATATTTACTGGTTCAACAGACCGTGAAGTCTTGTGCAACGATTTACAACACCGGAAGTATGAAATTTCATCTTCTCCGATCATCTTGCATGAAGTACCGGGTATATGACGCAAACCACACATTATTTTGAACGGATGTACGATAAAAGTGAATAATATGAATATTCATAGTTGTACCAACCTCGTACTAGTGGTAGTGCAGAGTAGGGAAAAAGCAACGTCCAGGTATATGACGCAAACCACACATGGCAACTATATGTTCTAGTAGTTATACAATAGCAATAGATGTGGAGGGTCTAATCGAAAAGGAAGGGAATCTAGGTAAATAAAGGACAACAGTTTAATGGCATTTAACTATATTCAGGAAATGAGATATAATAAAATTAAGTCACTCTTGTTGTAATCTGTATACCAACACCATTTAGAAAAAACTATCACTGTATGTCGAATAATATCGAGATATCTAAGAAAACAAGTAACATTATGGCAGAGACAGATAAACTCAGTATATAGATATAGATACATAGTAGCCTATATATATATATACATGTTAATACGTAATCTACGACGTGTCAGATATCTATCTATGGAATCTACAAGAGTCTGTATTTGATTTTATGGATAATCTAATCTATATAGCGCGCCAGCAGGCCTACATCACACAGGGGACAGACACACCATACAGAGAACGGGTGATAGACAATCTGTGATGTAATGCGGGTAAACTACAGCACTTAAACTATGTATATTACATTAGATCAAGCAGTTCATCACACGTGTCACTACAGTTATCATCATAGAGACTCCTTGTATGGGTTATCACAGCTGCGATACAGGGCGGTGTGGAGGGTTTGGTGCATGGAGTCGGGATGTAGCACGATCAGTGCACTATTTGTTTGGGCAAGTTTGTGATAATTCAGTCCTCCCAACTATTTTTCAAATACAATGTAAAGAGATGGCGCTAATTAATTATTTTGTCTAAAAGCCTATGGGGAAAAAGCGCCTATGCATCTGGATTTGCCTGTGAACAATGTAATTATAGGTTATATAAGTTTTTGTCAAGGTGATCTTCAATATGTTTGCTCTTTATCTGTGACGGGAAATCCACTGCAGCCCGCTGAAAACGCTAATACAAATACACACTCTAGCGTGAACTACCGTGAATGCAGTCAATGGCCAATGTATTCAAAATTTGTGGCCTACCTTGGGTCTTTTAATGGTCTTCTGCGGTTTCCGGTTCCCCAACTTTCTCATCGTGTTATAGTAGTTCTTCTGGCTCTGTGTCAGAAACACGTCCAGGTAGCCACCTTCGTACTGTAATAATAAAAATAACCGCAATCCGTCAAACATTTCACTGATGTATGAATCTGGCATAATGCAATAAAGGTTACATGCTCCCGGATTGCTATAAACTGCTGCATTGCCCAAAACGCAGCCATCCACCGGGCGCAACATCAATTGCTTCTTGATGTACGATCTGCCATCTGCATGCTATATTACACCTCTATGCGTTGACAACTGCAGATACATAAACATAGGTAAGCTATAATCAAACAGGAGGCGCTGCAATGTTTCATCTTCTGAAAGACTTGAAATATGAAGGATGTCTTTGTCCATATGAAGGTTTGATAGAAGAGGGGGGGTGCTGTAATGTCTGCGTCTTAACCGTCAAACATCGTACCAAATCCATCTTCTCCTCGGGATTGATATGGTCTGGCGCAATTATGCGCCTGTAACATATAGGACTAATTAAATGCTTATATTTAGTTCCTCTCTACAATAAGTCGCACTTTGGATCTTAATGGCCACACCTCGCTCGATATTAATGTTAGAGAGCTGCGACCGGCGGGAAAAGCCACAGAAACAGCAAATCGTTATCCGATTTGGCCTTCGAAGTTGACGCATGACGCTTGTTTTCGTCGTTTAGTGTCAGTGTACCGCCACGCCTGTTTTCATCATTTAGTATCAGTGCATGCCACCACAAACAGCCACAGTGTACTCGCCTTCTTCTTGAGCATGTTGAAGTTGTCGATGATGACTCCGATGAAGAGATTCAGAGTGAAGAAGGAGCCGAGGACGATGAAGACGGTGAAGAAGTAGTAGGCGGGCAGGGAGGCCTCGAAGGACGGCTGCTCGTCCACCTGGTGGGAGTACGAGACGGAAACATTATGATCCTTCAAGACGCGGGGTTTTGAATAGCACAACACTTTTTGATGTAGAAAACAATCATGGCGGCGAACGAAACCAAAACTCGCAAATGGCTTATTTTTCCCATGTTGGTGTATATTTTGCCGGCGTTCGAATTCAGACTAAACGAGTATTCCAATTACCTTTACATTGATCACATTTTGCATATCCATTTAAATGATCATTGTACAGGGACACATAGGGTCAAAATATTTCGTGATATACCAAAATAAATGGGTAGATATTTGTCCATTATAAATTGTTTTATATATTTACTGATCAGCAGCAGATATATTACCTCTCTTGAATCCACAGCGTCTCTCATCACTTCCATCCAGCCTTCAAACGTGGCCTGTGGAACACAATCGTTACATTCAGATACCATCCTCGCATTGTTGATTGAAAACGCAAATCATATCTACAGCCGGTGCAATCATTAGTAACACGGATTGCACCATATATTGTAATAATTTCAAGTATAATAAACCGTCTCAAATGGTTTGTTTTGGATCTCACCGATCATGTAAAAGTTCTATACGTAACCAAACATACGACGGACGACTCACCACTTCCAGCAGCGCGAGATAGCCTAGCAGGACATTGTCAAAGTTGACGTTGGAGTTGACCCACGAATAGTTTAACCCCTGGGCGGCCAGTTCGTCGCACTGAGACCGGTTTTTGACAACAGTGGGTTCGAGACGAATGTTGTTGACGTCGACGCACTTGTAGAACTTTCCGCCAAAGAGCTGCACTCCCGCTATGCTGAAGATGAGCCAGAAGACTAGGCAAACCAGCAAGACGTTGAAGATGGATGGAATGGCGGACATCAGGGCGTTAACGACGATCTGAAACATGAATAATTTACATTACAATTAAGCGCTAAAGATACTGTCTTTATTCAGTGCAACTCCTACTGCAAACCGTAAACCTACTTAAGGGTAACTAGAAAATCTGGACGATTTTCCGGCGCAAAGCAGAAAAATTGGCACTCACCAAATGTGCCAACATTGAGATAGATCCTTTTGAACTATGAGGACCACCACTTTTCATAGTAGATTTCGCGATTATTATGAATACAGGCCCAGGTTTTAAATGTATGCAATAGACGAAGTCTAGTGAATCGGCTGTCCTTAGATTCAGAAGTCGAGCAGCGTACATGATCGCAATTTCAATTTCACCTTTCGCATTTGACATGATCGCAAGACCCTTGTTTAATCCTTGTCTTTTAAATCTTCGATATAATTATCCCATGCTTGCATGACGATAATTGGTGACAGTATGTGATAATGAAGTTCTATCACAAATTTAATTGTTTGATGGTAATATTGGTTACATGATCCATGCTCATTCGTAAATATTAAATGTCGGGTGAAGCATATATTGGTTGGTTGTATACTCAGGACGTTTTAACCACCAATGTTCATATCGCGAGAAGTAAGGGAGAGTGAAGCCATGTCCCCAGGGGTAACCCCCTACTCTTTGTGAAGAAGGACATGGGATCATTATCCTGCGACCACACAGACATGGGACCGACATCGACCCACGTGCCGTTAGGCTCTCAGGTGGCCAGAGCAATCAAGGCGAGCGCCCTAACCCACTGAGCTAAGGGGCTGGCCCCGGAGCACATATTGGACCAAAGAAAAGGCTTGAAATGTGGACTGGCTATCAACGTCTCCTTCCGTTTGAAACACGTGCCTTCATGCCCTGCCAGCGGGAGATTGCCCGTAGAGGGCGCAATGCTCGCAGCGTCCTTAGCGACCTGAAGGACGTGATCTGACCTTGACCCAGAGATTCCGCCGCTAAACTGACGATGGATATCTGAGGAGAGGAGAAAAAGCGTAAACGACATATCAGAGACAAAACAAAAACGTCTTGTCACTAATCTATAAATTTATACATTATGTTATATGCTCGACATGACCAATGTCTCTTTAGGAGTTATTCAGTGGTATGCTCGCATCATTTTAATGACCTGTTATGCACCTGTGCAACAACCCACTACTTCGGGAATAATTCGTGGCAATTGCATGATGGAGGTTCGAACACATTGGTCAGAAGCCCAGTGCTCTCCCAACTGAGCGAATCAAAACGTCTGGGTATTATCAAGTAATACCATCCATAGTAAACCTGAATTATAGAAACCGCATCATGAATGACATAAATTCCCCCAAACGCCAATACAAACCAAAATCCAATAAAATCATATCTCTAACATGAAAAACGTGGCTACAGAATACATAATGTTGTATGCCTGTCAACAATATATATATATAATTATCGGAACTGGATCGATTTGGTGTTTTCTGCCACCTTTGTGCAAACAGAATAAATCGGAGAATGAACCCCTGGAAAAAAAGTGATGAAACGGCTCAAAACACCGCTTATATTTCAACCTGCAATCTGTTGAAGTAGGCCAGCTGTCGATCAGTGCGGCTCCCCAATGTAAATTGGAGATATTATGATTATCTCTAGGGTGACGTATCTGACATTTACCACGACGATGCAGAAGTCGAGGATGGTCCAGAAGCTGGAGAAGTACTTCTTAAAGCCGAGACCGATCATTCGGAGCACCATCTCCAGGGTGAACAGGATGCAGTAGACGATGTTCAGGTAGTACAAGACCAGCTTCTCTACCGGCCGGTCGTCCAGGTAGATATCTTCAAAGCACTGCAAGCAGATTAATAAAAACAGACGTGATTGATTGATTGATTGATCAATTTAAGTAGGACGTTTTAATCTTTGTAGGTCATATCACGACAAACCATGGGAAAGGTCAAGGACCAAGGAGCCATGTTTCATGGAGTACTCCCCTACTCTTTGTGTAGATAGATGTGGGATTTTTATCCTGTACAAACATACAATGTTGTACAGGTGGGACTCGAACCCACAACGACTGTATGGGCTGGACTAACAGAGCAGACTCGTCAATGACCGAATGCGCTACCTACTAGGTATACCTGTCTTACCATAGGTCACGGGGAGACGCCTACAGAAACCAGAGGATTGTATGTACAATGTAGTTAGTTACCTCTCGCATCTTAGCGTGGTCAAACTGAACCGCAGCCAACCAGAAAGGGTGGGAATACTTAATCATAAAAACAGGTTCACGTAGCTAGTAAAGGATAATATGTCAATGATTTGCGTTTGCTTGTTGAACATTCTTATTGTGTGTTTCGTTTTATCGGTTAAATGACGATGTTGGCAGTGAAGCTTAACTCACATGTGGGGCTGTTATAGTTGTTTTAATGACACTATCATGTAATGACTCAGCAGGGATATACTGTAAAGACTCAGCAGGGATACATTGTAATGACTCACTAAGGATATATCTTAATGACTCACCAAGGATATATCGTAATGACTTACCAGGGATATCATGTAATGACTCATCATGAACACAGCGTGCATAAACCACCGGAGATACATTGTAGTGACTCACCAAGGATATAATGTGATCAACAACCAGATATACATTGCAGTGACTCACCAGGGATACAGTGTGATAAACCACCAGACATACATTGCAGTGACTCACCAGGGATACAGTGTGATAAACCACCAGAGATACATTGCATTGACTCACCAGGGATACAGGGTGATAAACCACCAGAGATACATTGTAGTGACTCACCAGGGATATAGGGTGATACACCACCAGATATACATTGCAGTGACTCACCAGGGATACAGTGTGATAAACCACAAGCGATACATTGCAGTGACTCCCCAGGGATACAGTGTGATAAACCACCAGGGATACATTGTAGTGACTCACCAGGGATACAGTGTGATAAACCACAAGCGATACATTGCAGTGACTCCCCAGGGATACAGTGTGATAAACCACCAGGGATACATTGTAGTGACTCACCAATGATATGCTGCTGGCCACAATGACGAAGAGGATGAAATACTCGAAGGCCTTGTGCTCGATAATCTTATGGACCCCTCCGCGGAACTTCATCCATTTGGCGTAGGCGTCAGTGTGCTCGCTGTCCAGGTAACACTGGCAGCACCTGTGACAGAGTCAACACTCAGTCAACACTCAGTCAACAGTCAGTCAACAGTCAGTCAACGTTCAGTCAACACTCGGTCAACACTCGGCCAACAATTCCTTAATTCATGAAATTCTCCTTCACATTTCTTATTTCTTAAACACATATTATTTATCTTACGTAATTTAAATAATTTGCTGCAATTCATATTAATTACCACTACCGATTACAAATGCTCGATATTATGTATTCTTTTTTAAGCATAACCTATAAAAGAAATATTACCAGCAAAGTTTGACGAGATAACCTAACATCTCCACTTTTTTCAATCCTTTTCATAATCATAACACACTTAAAACAGAGATGCATTATCCGTGTCTATGGAAAGCCATTGACGCTATAACATAATTAGACATGTCCATAATTAGACATGTCCAGGCAGCGACGTGCTCACCGTGAGTAGCAGCAGACGGGCCAGCAGTCGTTGAGACCCCCAGCGACCGTCGCTTCCGACCGCTCCTCCCCACCAGCGACCTCCTCATCGTTCACCATGATAGACGGCCCTTTGCCCCGAGACGCCTGGCTGCTGACGTCACTGCCGGCCTTGAGAGAAGGACTCCCATTGGCTACCACCACGCTGGGGTGACTCCCTTCGGTGGACTTGGTCCTTGACTCAGGGCTGATCGGGTTTTCGGGGTCGTGGTTTTGCTCCTGTACCATTAGCTGCAGCAGGGATTGCAATTTATCATAACCATATATCATTGCCGCTTATTATTTTTGGTTTTCTTTCAGCGGAATAATGGGTAAATGATATAGACAGGCTGAGGTTCAAAGACCAACGATGCGAGGCGGGGTCGAGATGGGAACAATTGACTTGGGCTGGGGCATAGTGCGGTGGGATACACATAATGTGAAGTCCTCACGATATACTATCGTTACTCAAAACTTGTAGGAGACAAGCTCCACCTAGATGTAATAAGCCAGTGGTGGTGTTATTGTATGGCGTCATGCATGAGCAGTATTTTATGGGCTTCGTTATGTATTATATCATAGAGACACTACTATCAGTGTAATGACTTGTCTAATGTGCGCGGAAGGTAACAATAGCTAACCACAAAGACAATTTACAACAAGTATGACATCAGTGACGAAAAAGTCGAAAAGTTTTGGGTAGATGAGGGATGAAGTGGGCCCAAAACCTTAATTTTAGAATGAGAATGACAATTTCCAATGCAAAATATATGCCTCCCCCCCCCCACCTCGTCCCTTCTCGTAAGTCTATTGGAGAACTCACCTTACCTATCTGAAGTACCCATTCTACTACTATAGTCAATATATTTAACATGTCGCGATGTTCAAGCGAAAGGTTGAAAGGAAACTGCAGTTACGATTCAGTGACATGGTATTGCCGGAGAAAGGCAATCCGACAATCTTTTGCATCATATCAGAACAATGGGTGCATTACTTCTGGCCAGGACAGAGGAGCCTTGTCACAAGTTAAGTATGTCACAAGTTGGGTATGTCACAAGTTGGGTATGTCACAAGCTGTGACAAGGCTCTTCCGAGCATTCCGAAAGACGTACGAAATGTGCACACCGGTCATGTCTGGTGAATTTAGGGACACTTGAACCATACTACCACACTTTTCAATCGGCTGCCATCTTCTCCTGAATGTCCCCTACTGTTTTGAACCGATACATTCCACTGCCAAATGAATGTGCGGGCACCCGACCCGGGTGAAATAAGTGTTGGGAGGTATACCGACGAGTAATGTGGGCATTCGGTGTACCTTAGGAACTTACCCGGGCTACCAAAAAATTCAACAGGTCCTCAACGAACACGATCGTACGATCACATTAGACCGACTCATTGGTGTAGTCTAGCTATTGTTTAACTCCAATTAACAGATTGCGTGATAACTGCTGCACATAATCCTAGGAGTATAATATACACGGATTTTTAAATGACAAGGAGGTTAAAATACAGAAGAACAAATATGGCCGCAACGACTCATAAATTAAATATGTACTCAAATAGGTGACGCAAGTCGTCCGTGCACATTATTCTTAACTACCACGACATGGCAATAACACACTTGGTGGGAGCTACCACGACAACGAACAAACATGCGCGACATTCATATAGATACGTATTCTTTACCTCGTCAGCAGAAACTTCAGCCTGTAATAGACAATTACATGGCAGAATTTATGACATAAAACAGTTTGCGAAATTAGGATTTCACAAAACCTGCGTGGTTTTTGTACATGACGTGTGTATTACTTCATGGTTGGTTACGCCTTGTGTTATTTTGCTTCGCGCGATGCGTTGCATCTGTCGCGTATTGTGACAAATCATCGCGTTTTGTTATAATTTGTTACCTTGTGGCTCTAATCCTTGTTTTTGTTTTGTTTTTTGTTACGCTTTGTTTTGCTCATAATCGAAACCTATAAGACATTTGCCCGTGTATTGCTCCAGTTGGACCCATGGCTGAATGTAGCAGACCACATACAAACTAGTTTTGTTTTATACACTGCTTGCCAACAGAAAATGAATGTTTCTTACACAAAAGAAATCCCGTGGATTGTAATTACCTTACTTTCCATCAAGTTGAAATTCAAGCGAAAGTATGCGGTAAGGTGATTACCTACACCCATTCCTATCACCTCTAAACAACATGATCATAGCAACCTAGCCTAGCCTCATAAGGCTCCCCCAACAGCGTCATCGTTCTAAGAAATTTACCATCACCAATGTCAGTCTCTCGATTGATAAGAGTAACTACCAATAAAACAGAGACTTTGAGGCAGACCTTGGCGAAGTTGCTCCTCGCTCTTGACTTGGCCGGGCTCCCTTCGTTAAGGTCAGTGTCTCTCGTGACGTCACCGTTAGAGCCCTTGTGACTATTGCTGTTGCCGTCCGTCATGAGGTCTGGGGAACGTGTCACAATATCACATTTAACATTTAATTCAAGGACGTTTAAAGCATTTACTATCCAGCAAACACCTCAATATTTGTTAACATTTAGTCATACTACAAGGCGTTGTATTCTGGGAGAGTATTTAGGGGGTTGGGGATACCCACTCTGAATCGCGAATCCCTCAGAATTAGAGAGAGCAATGTCGAAGCCCCAAAGATGAGGACTGTTCAAGACCGGGGCGCGAAAAAAACACCTTCACGGTAATATCGCGAATTTTTAGGAATTCGCAGATTGCTATAACCGGTCGCGGTAAATAGGCTTCGCGTTGAACGGGGAATTGTGCGGATAACGATCCCCCAAAATTGCCAACACCTAATCGCGAATCTCCAAGAATTCCTGGACGCCAATCGCGGGGATCGGAAAAGGTATTCCCTTCCTCTATTTACAAAGCAATGATGCATGACGTGTTATTTGGCCACGTGATGCTGATCATATCAGTCAAGTGGCTAAGCAACAATACTTGCATCGAAAAATTGCTTACCTTTCTTTGCCTGTTCGGTCGATTGGTATTTCTTTAACTCGGCCAAAATGTTTGCGATAGAAGGTTTCTTTTGACCACCCTGAGGTTCAACGGAGTTTTTCTTGAAGAGTCCTTTCAGTTTCTGCCATCCTTGTTTAATTTTCGATGCATCCTTCTCCTCTTTCTGAGATTGCAGTGAGTCCGTGGCAAAGGAGTTCAAAAGCAGCGCCAAGAAGAGGTTCAACACCTGCATTATAGAAAAAAACATGTGGTCAAATATCAAAATTGCGTACATTAATCTGAATACAATGCTTACATTCTAAAGCAAATCAACCACATATAATGCTAACGTCGAATTGTCATGTCGCAACAATTTGCGTAACTTTACGTCCAAAGTTGTTTATGCCTGTCCCTGGCATGATATCACGTAATCAATGACCATGGGACTATTGAATGACACAGGCGAGCGGAGTGCATTCTATCTCGCATACATCTGGGTCAAGATTCATCGCAACCCAGTTCATTGTTTTATGAGGTTTTTTGGCATAATTTAGCCTTCACATGCACCAAAAAGTTTCATAGAACACAAACATTTCATTTCATTTCTGATATTATACAGTGTGCTAGGGTCACAGACCGACAATTATCGTATATTCGACTGATATCTACTAGTAAGATATCTTGGTCGGGTAAGACGACATGGTACATTGTTCGAGAACATGTGCGGCTGGTAGGCCGAGGGCACCAATTCACTTCACTTACCATCAGGTTTCCGATGAGGAAGGTCGGTAAGAAGACGAGCATGCAGATCTCGCCGTTGGCCTGCATACACTCCCAGAGAGGCTCAATCCATTCCCCGCACAAGATGCGGAATATCAGGATCATCGAGTGGGAAAAGTCACGGAAATTCCATCTGTTCAACGCGAAAAGAACGGAAATAAAGTACATGGCATGGCCAACATGGCAGCAAAAAAACGGTGCCTGCAATACGTTATTAGTTTGCTTTTCGATCTAGAGCATACATTAATTTATTACATGCCGTCATCTTCCTTGTCACATTCTGGTACTGTTCCGAGAAGAAGATAGCCCTCGTTAACACTTGCCTGCGCACTGCATCAAAACTCACCTATCAATCTTGTGACACCATCGGGGAATTTCCAAATAACGCTCAGATGCAATGCTCCAACAACTAAACCCGCCGGATCTCAGTTTTGCTACTTTGACGAACGCGTTTAAAATGATTTCGTGGAATAAACTCTTATCGAGACATATTCTTAAATTTGAGCTGCGAGAAATCGTAGCACCAACACTTTCAAGCCAGTCTGTGTGGCAGAGCGAAGCGGATGGCGCTGCGCACAGGCACAGGACACTCACCTCGGCACGGGGTTGGGGGCAAACACCTCTGGTTTGTAGGTGTCGGAGAACAGCTGCATGCCAATAACGGCGAATATGTAGGCGAAGATGATGAGGACGAAGGTGAGGTTGGCCAGAGAGCTGAGTGCTCGCAGGATGATGGAGAGTAGCATTCGCATTGTAGACCAGGTCTGAGCCAGCTTGAACACTCGCAGCAGACGGAGCTGATGGGTAAACGCGTTGAAGTTATTCAGATATCGGCTGAAGATACTTTTAGGTGTAACCGCAAATGGGAACAATTGCGAGAGACGGTTGGTTATTCAGGACGTTTTAACCACTTTTGGTCAAATCGCGTCAATGGGAGAAGGAAGGGAGAGTGGAACCATGTCCTCGGGGGTAAATCCCTACTCTTTACGAAGAAAGACATGGGATCTTTATCCTGCGACTACACAGACATGGCCACAGCAGTGCTCGAACCACCGACCCACGTGCCGTTAGGCTCTCAGGTGACCAGAGCACTCAACGCGAGCGCTCTAGCCCACTGAGCTGTCGCGCCGGCCCCCTATTGCGAGAGAAGCGGAGTATGTCGGAAGATTCCGGACGACTCCGGACAGGTATCTGCCGCGTACTAATACGCTCGCGCAGTGGTCCGCCTCTGTGGTGGTCCGCCGACTTAAGTAGTCCCGTTACCCGTTACCCGTTTGGCCACACTAATATCGTGCAGATACTTGCATATGACCAGTGATTGATTGCTTGATGAACGTAGAACGCTTAACCTGTGTCATGACGCGACAGTCGGAACGGTCCAGGAAGAGAGGAGGTGGGGGTATTATCAAATATACGATAATAAGATGCAATACAGTACCAGTCTGAATGCCCTGAAGGCCGACAAGCCATCGATGTCGGTCACGCCAAGGTCGATGATGCTGACAGCGACGATGACAAGGTCAAAGATGTTCCAGGCGCCCCTGAAGTAGTCCCGACTCAGCGCCAACAGCTTGATGAAGGCCTCCAGGATGAATACAGTCGTAAAAATCTGCACCCAGAGAAACAAAAACCGGAAGTATAGCAAGTGCATCATATATGATGCATCAATAATGGCGAACATAATTGTGCAGCTCCTGGAAGCACTACTTGGGCTATACCACTGAGCATGATTCTATATGGTCCGAACATGGACCTTTACATGCACAAAAGCGGCTTAAAACATCGACAAGTTCATTATTCTAAGCGATGGACCGTTGACTGCACTATAGAATAATCAGCATGTTGTGGATGGCTTGCAACGTTATCGTTTCAACGTCTGCGGTCACGTAACTAAAACTCTCTGGATTGAGAATGTGTGTTCATATGAACTACAATTATTATATGTATGCTGACAGTCGTACCGTATCCCTCACCATGTTTCGTATTGGCGCGATCATAATTACTCTTCTAATGACATGCGTGTAGGGTATATAGTATATATATAAGATAGTTTTGTGGGATGTAGGATGACACCCTTGTTGTCAATGTCCCATGATTGCTGGCGGACACCACTCACGTAATTGGCGACTCTGACTGTGAGCGCCAGGTCCTCAGACATTCCATGGTACTCAATACACATGAAGAGGACGTTGAGCGCAATGCAGAAAGTGATGCAAATCTCGAAGATCAAGTCTGAGACCACTCGGTGAAGAGCGCATTGGAATTTGAGCCAACCCACGTTACAGCAGCAGCAACGACTGCAACACTCGCAGTTCCGGTCAACCAACTCGCCATCCTCGTCATCTGGAGCACGCGATTAACCCGGGATAAACACACGATTTATGATAAACACATGATTATAATGATAAAGACGTGATTATAATGATAAACACGTGATTATAATGCTAAACACGTGATTGTAATAATAAACACGTAATTATAATGATGAACACGTGATTATAATGATAATTGTACTTAGGTATTGAAGGAATTGTTATAGAATGTGAAACATCTTTTAAATGTATTGAGCAGAATATCCAAAAGATTGATGAAGGGACAAAATTAACAAGTGGCAACATCGATTTTATTTGAAACCCATCGAGCTTAACTGCCTTACATGTGATTAAGTGGGTGGCTGCAATATATTTTTCTATAACGACCTACATCCTATATATGTATCCTACATATTCCTATAATATAGTGAACTATATAAATATATAATATATGAATTGATGTCATGCTTAACTACCTTGAATGTGATTATAACGAGGCTAGGCTCTCATTAAGGAAAGTATTCACAATGCACTGAGACGAATACTCTCATCGTTCTATTCATGTTTAAGGTGTTTAAAACAAATATCAGTTAAAGTTAAATTGTTACAGGGCATTGAATATGTGGTATATGAATATACTGAGAAAATTTTTATACTTGGCGTTTCTATAGTAAACTGAAGAAAGTTATCTCATTTTGTATTATCATAGTAACGTTGTTCGCTAAATTATTGGTAACGACACTTTTCTTGCACAAATCACTACAGGCCGTAATAAGTAATCAACAGTATGCAGCATATGTCAACATAGATTGAATATAGTATAATATCATTTGTCAAAAGAAATAATCATCGAATCAGTAAGAAATATGTACAATTGAAAGTTTTAATTACAATTCCAATTTCAAAGCTGCAGTATTGAAAATGCAAGGCAAAATCGGGTCGAATATTAAATAAAAAGAAAACGAGTATGTGCGCGATACTGGCAACATTACCGGCACATTACTGAATATACAAAGGCTGTAAGTCGCGAACAGACACAGTCATGCATAATTTAACATGCAAGAGAGACAAGATGCAGCATACTAGTGACATACAGAGACAAACTACGGGGAGGCTATGGGTGTCATATGTACAAAGGATGCCGGGCAAGGAAATGACCACAGAATAGTCTACAAGACTGCTTGTCCACAAGGTTATAGTTATGAACTGGTATTTTGTACAAATGATATAAATTGTGTCTGGATGAAACTCCTAAGCTCAGACCTGCTTCAGACTCGTCTCCGTCTGTAAACCATTGTGACTGTCGCCTCTCTTTATCTGCAGATTGTAATTATGTGTGTGAAGCCTTATCACTATAGTTTAACTCTCCATGGTCGCAACAATTACATAATCGCTATTTTAATATCGATCATTTGGAGCATCAATGTAATAGGACATTACATATTCATTAAAAGAACACGGAGATATCACAAAGACATGTATATCAGTTACGTAATCACATGAATGTACTGAGACTATTTCAAATTATTAGTAATAATAAACAGGATAAGACAGAGGGATTCTTTTCGGAAATACGACGAATGGGTTTAGGTTATTCTACTATTACATTAAGTACATTTAGCGAAAATAAAATAACATTGACATCACAGTAAGGAACGACATGATATTAGAAGCTACGTACGGCATAAGTTCAATTGTATGTATTAGCTGATATTTCGGTCGCAGTTATCGATTAATTGTAAGGCAATGTCATACGCGTATGCCTCAGATAGGGTTAACAACAATGATATACAGTCATAAATGTTATACAGAAGAAGAAATCGGCATTTATTGGGAATTATGTAGGCATAGTGACTCACCTTTTATGTAGTACACGGGAGGATCACCTCCTACGCTATCAGAGTTCAGGCTATCATTGTCCGCCAGGGCCACAAGGTTCGTATGACCACCAAGTTCCTATCAAAAAAGTAAACAATCGTTATTAATGTTGGGCCGCATTGAATTGTTGTGTACCATTGAGCAATAACCACTGCATACAATATGCACACATTAATAAAATGCATACATATTTACAAGTACAAGTTATGCGACGGGAATAATTCTGCGTTAATTTCGCTTATGACATTTTTTCGTAGCAAGCTATGGGGAATGTTTGCCTCTTTTAATTTCATTGAGATATTTCTATATAGCGTGGGTTATTTCTTCACAAGATAACACCACTGTTCCATGTGGTTTCTAAGGCAGTCGACACCGAAATGAGAAATACGATCCCCCATTGCGACATACGACTAATGCTTACCTCAGTTTTATTGCTATTGGCATCAATCAGGGCTTGATGGCTGTTACTCCTCGAGAGCGAGCGATTTCCGGTCGTTGTATTGGAGACCGCGGTGTCACCGTCCTTGCCAACAGGCTTAGGAGACAACCCATTGACCTTCTTCTCAGCGGTGTATCCTTCCGCCTTATCCTTTGGCGAACTATTTTCTTTAACCCCACTGCCCCGTTGAGAACCCGGATCGTTCGTCTTATTATATTCCAACGCCATATTTGTGCCGAGGTTACCACCGGAAGTGTGAACGGCGCCATTTCCCATAGTCTTCGCCGCGCCGCCGCCATTCGCGTCGCCATTGGAAACCGTGGTGACCTGGAGCAGATTGGCGGACGCTTGTTCGTCTTTGTCTCTCTTACGTCTCCCCGCCTCCTTCCGGGAGGCCTGGTCTGCTTTCTGCTTCTTCCTCTTCTTCTTCCTTTCCTTGTCTCGTTCGATGTCCTACAATTCACGAGGGAGGGAAATGTGGATTACATGTCAAGTCAATGTCAAGACACAAACATCAAAGACGCTTCGTCGCCAAAGCGTGATTTTGGGGTCTGGCCGTCCTTGCGAATGAAGGAACGCATCGAGGTGGTAATGTTTATACTAACAGGTAAATTTGAGTATTGAATAATGATATTCCACTATGTTCACAAGCGACCGGCGCCTCACGGGCCATGTGTTTTGTGCGGGAACTTCTACATTTTTTGCAAGCAGTACGTAAACAATTATTAGTTTAAAACCCTTCTTTATTATGAGACTGACACGAAGACTATGTGTAGTTGCCAGGTGGTTAGGGGGGTGGGGTGGGTAGTGGAGGCGCTTTGTGTAGGCGGCAGGGGGGGGGGGGGGGGAGGGGAGATACCCCCTCTGAATCACGAATCTACAAGAATAAGGGAGAGTGATATCGAATATTCAAAATGGGAACTGTTCAAGACCTGGCGTGAAAAAACACACCTTAACAGTGATATCGCGAATATCGAAGAATTCACAGACTGTTATAACGGATCGCGTTAAATAGGGAAAGGGTTTTCGCGTTGAACCAGGAATTGTACGGATAACGATCCCCATCAATAATTGCCAACAGCTAATCGCGAATCTCCTGGATGCCAATCGTGGAAATCGAAAAAGGTATTCCCTCCCCTCTGTGTAGTGTGTGCCGATATATCAGATTGACAAACATTATTCTGCATTGTACCGACCCGTTTGTTGGTGTTGACTTCCTCCTCGTACGCCATGTTGACGACTGCTAACATCATGTTGATGAGGTAGAAGGATCCGAAAAAGACGACAGCGATGAAGAAGATGATGTTCCATGGTCCACTCGCCCGTATTATCTGTCAAAACAACCATCACATGTCATCCTGTCTCTTGACGCCTTTCATGCATTAAAGCTAAACATCTGCAGAATGGTTTACTCATGATATGTGCAATCATTTCAATCATGAATAGCACCATTACATATGAACACCTGCAGAATGGTTTAGTCACGGAATGAAATTATAATCAATTATTGTGAATGGCACAATTAAATATGAACTGATGGAACATGTTTTGGGATAAAATGTTTATTGTCATAGACAATTTAGCACACGCACTATAAAATATACGGAAATGTAGTATCGGGAATATATTCATTCACAGGTCTTATAAAAGTAATTTCCCCTTATAGTTAGCGCGTCAATATATCATTCTTAAAGTGCGCAGGCTGTACCTTATCGTACAGATCCTCCCAGAAGTCTAATGTAACCAGCTGGAAGGAGTTGAGCATCGCCCAGCCGAAGTTGTCAAAGCTGGTGTATCCATTGTTCGGATTCTCGCCAATGTCCGGCAAGCACGTGTAGTTAACTGGACACGACCTAGAAGATTTGGATTTGGATTTGAATTTATTTATTTCTGTTTCCATGGCCATCAGGCCAAAAGTAGGCAACACAAACGTACCAATGCAACGTACGAAATACAGGATGAACAAACAAATATTGGGCATACACAAAAAATTATAAAGTATTTAGCAAAAAGATCTTTTTTTGACAGTTCAAATATACATAGCCAAATTCCTTTAGGTTCTAGTGTTGGTACAAGACATTAATATGAGAAAGTTTTCCAAGGTTGGTGGGTTCCAAAAAGGGCTTTTTATGTGTAAGTTCCCTGATATCTCCATAGCGTGGGCAACACAACAAGACATGGAAGACATACAAGGCGATGGAATGGCGTTTTATGGTACGTTTGTGCAGGAAGGGAATCTTAGATCACGAAGCAGCTGCCGGTATTTACCCAGCGCCCGATGAGTTGCCGCATATTAAATAATCTCCGTCTTCAATCAGCCAATTTTCTGGAATTGAAAAGATATTAACGGCATATATCATAACCTGGCACTTAATACAATTATTAAAATGAATAGAATGAATAAAATAGCAAAAAACACCACCAAGTTGTTTTGGGGTCATCATGACGAAGAAACGTGTTTTAGTCATATGAAGAAGATTACCCGGCGACTTGACAAAGGCCATGAAGTAGCTGTCAGAGACTGGGGCCGGCAGCTCAATGTCGCGAACACACTTCTGTCTGAGCACCCCGACGTAGACCTGGAGGGCGAACAGGGCAAAGACCATCATGCAGAAGAGCTTGAGCAGCACAACCTCCACCAGCATCCTCATTGACCGCAGGAGGGCGCTGATGATTGTCTTCAGGCCTGCAATGACATGAGATAGTGGAGACACCAGTGTTTAACGTTTTATTATCACATATGCAATAAACAAAATAGCTTTTTATAACGAGAAATGTACATAACAAAATCCGATTTAGGAACCCGATATAATTAATCTTTGTTGTTTATATGTAATGCTTTAATATGATAGGTAACTAACCACGTTATCATGAATGCTTGTGGGACGGGACTAACCTGGTATAATTGATACCGTACGCAATGCACGTAGGACCCTGAACGTCCGCAAGGCGGTGACACCGTCTAGGCCAGTGTTTCCGGTAGTAGCCTCAAGGGTAATGGTGATGTAACTGAAAACAATTCGTGTCGCTTAATTTATTTGCCCGAATTATTAGCGGGCGGTTTTTGCAAACAACCAGATGTTCAGGCAGGGGCATTTAATCGATGAAATACGGTAATTAAGATTGCGTTCCGCGGGCGTGCCGCAGGAAACGCGGATTTATGACGTCAAGAAGCGCTGGAGGAAACATTGATAATACATGCTAATATACGTATCATTACTGTAAAGGGCCTCAGGCTGCCATCTAATAAAGGACAATAATTTATTTATGCTAAACTATGGGATCTATTGCTTGTTATGCACCAGTAGCAGAGAGCAGCACAAATTCTATGGCTATTGGAAGGGCAAAACTTCTGTCCGTCATGCAGCCAAAGAACTGGAGCTAATCTATCATATCGTTTATTTATTGATTGTGTCAATAATACATTTAACACGCAATCAACTATTTTGTATTGTTGCCCAGAGGAACTCAAACGTCACTCACAGTCCGTTCCTTGAGACATTGTTTTGGCATTTAGGCGAAGACCGCGTAAACCGACTTATCAGAGATGCATTTTTCTGAACTCACGCTAGTATGATGACGATGATATCTATCCAATTCCATCCTTCCCGTAAGTAGGTATACTTATCGACGACAAGCCCGCGAGCCAAGAGCTTGATAATAGCCTCCACTGTATAGATGACGAGGAAGACATACCTGGGGAGTCAAACAGACAGGAAACAGTAGGTTAGATGGTGACAACATTATCAGTTTTAAATGCATGAATACAGGGTTTGTGTTCATGATTTCTATGTTCTTGTTATTTACATGGACATGGTTACATGGTGACAACTTATAACACCGGCAAAAAAAAAGAAACACTAATGTCCGAATGTAAACTGATAGCGCTAAAACGCCGAAAGCAAACTTATTAGCCAAACAAGTAAAGCCTCCCCTTTCCAAGGTATTGAATCAGGCTTTCCTATCCACCTTCCATATAAATTCTGGATCCATCCATGGTGGCGTTCATCGCTACAGCAGTAGTTTATTATCCGACAATTAATGACGCGTAAATCAGGGATGATTAGTGCTGCCCTCCGGTGGAGGAGTTTGCAACAGACGCCATTCTCTGCTGTCGACAGACTTCGCTGGGGGCTACGTTATACATCTTCATGCTGTCGGCTACTTCATATTATCGGAATAAATATTTATTCCAAATAAATGACTTATTTGACAGATACTGTAATTTATTGCAGTCTTTTTTTGTTGAGAATCTTGATATGATATCGCTGTCCCTCGTTGTTGCACGTACAATTACAAGCGGGGTACCGATCCCCTCGGGCAGGTATTGGAGATATGTCGGGCTACCAAAGATCCATACACCCTTAAGCAAGCACGCTGCGTACTTTAAACGTGTGCGGTGGCACTGCTTTCGATTGCGCAACGAATTGTTTTTTGAACAGCTGTGCACTGAGAATAAGTACGGTCACAAGCTTGTGTCCCAAAAAAACACACACATAAAAAACGACCTTTTTGGCCCTTGTCTAACAGCAAGGAGACAACAATATTTTATAAATCGGTCAGTTTCCGGAGCAGAGCTTTCAATGGACGCAAGCAAAGAGACTGCAGATGTAACATGGTACCAACACTCGTGACGAGGGAAAGGAACATTTCGAGTTACACGGACCTAGGATAAAGGGAATCATCCCGACTCGCAACCGAACAAATGGCGGGGACGACAAAATGCAAAAACACTCACATGGAATTCTTTAGTGCAAAAGGAGGTTGGCGCCAAGTACAGGTGTTTTTTCAGACAATTGATGGACAAGACAGCTGTCCGATAAGATGACGAATGGTACTCATCAAGTTAGACGTTTCTGTTGCTGTTGTGCCCTCCTTCAACAGTGAGCAGTGGATCGATGGCTCAATGCCCGGTGCAGCCTAATTGATTACCAGAATACCCGTATTACGGTATATGAAGAGTTGGAACCAACTGCCAACGAACGGAATAAAATAAATCAATGCTTTCTGCCAGGAAAGGAGTGGATAAGGGTATTATTTAATCAAAATACAGTCACCACCGAACTGCGCACCGGTACTTCCAACCTATCCAATATCATATCTGACCCGTTGCGGCCAACGTCCAAGCCCATAATTAAGAGAAATAATCTCCTTACCTCATTTTGTAAAAATTGGCCTTTATTGATTGATTTAAGCATAACGCTTTGTACCTGTGTAGGTCATATCGCGACAATGTCAAGGGTCAAGGCCGGAAGAAATCCGGGTATTCGGGAGTGACCCTCACTGTGTGCGAAGAATAATAACAAGGGATCTTTATCCTGCACAAACCTAGTCATTTGCACCAAGCTGCCGCTTGGGCTGGCCTATCTGACCGCACTCGACAATAGCGAAGTAAGCGCTACCCACTAGCTAGGCCAGGGGGTGACCCCTTCCCAAGATAGAAGATAGACCCTAAATAGACACAATGTCTTCAACATCCTGCATGTGGCCCCCGGGTTAAGCTGGCGTCGCCTCGATGGATCGATCTCATCGGGGTAAACAGCTCTCAATCATGTCGTACCCGACGTGGGCGATCAATTTGTACTGTTGGAACGTGGCGTCAAAACAACTTAAGTTGAAATTGATTCATCTGTTGACGTGCTGACGTCATTGGATATATCGTATGTCAAATTGAAAATGTACGCTTACATTTTATGTTTGAGCGACGTTTATGTTCTTCCAGATTATGGTTGGATTTACAATTATAGGACGATGTGACCTATTTAGGTCATATCGCGACAAAGGATAGAGCCAAGTAAGGGAAGGGCCATGTCTTCCGACTGTAACCCTCTATTCTTTACGAACGAAGGCAAGTATTCATCATCCTGCGCACACATAGCTATGATGTAGTCAGGTTCGTACCATATACCGGCCTGTCCTAGCACAGCACAAACAATTCTTTTACTGAAAGAGATCTCATGACGAGAAGAACAAGAGCTTTGGAAGAAAATCCACGTGCTTAGTCATTCGCATTGCCTTCTCATGTCCCCTTCCATTACCTTGAGTTACAGGGAAAAAAACACTTGACCGTGCATACGCCACGGCCTGACAGATACCAATTTTCCAAAACCAAAGGCGAAGCTCGCCTGTTATTTATTTTTGTGGCGTCAACAACTTTTCCATTGTGACCCGTCCTAATTTTCAATGTTTCTAACAAAATGACCACCATGCAAGATTTGCTGCTCATCGTTTCTTTCACTGATTTTCAGGGGATAACCTAAATTTATCACAAAGAAATTGTAATATAACATAATAATATATCAGATAAAATTTACCTGTTTAAGTGAAATCGTGCGGATATCACCCAACACCGATGCCAAAATTAAAGACAATATTTAAACCACATGTATATATAAAAGTATTTATAAAGATAAAGTAGCGAACTCACTCTGCAATTTCCAGCCACTTGTAGTTCTCATGGAAGGTGAGGAAGGCACAGTTGGTGAGGATGGTGAGTATGATGAAGTAGTCAAAGAACTGGTTGGTGGCCACGCTGATGGCGAAGCGACGGAGCGGGTGCCAGGGCGACAGCAGGTAGAAGGCCTTCGTCGAGGAGAACCGGTAGATGTAGCGATTGCGCAATCGCTTGGTCAACACGACGAAGTTCTGCAAATACATGACATTAATAATGATATTTATAGAGGTAATATATATTAATAATGATATTAATAGGGATAATATACATTAATACTGATATTAATAGACCGAATATAGATTAATATATGGGACGAGTTCGGCATAACGATATATTGACTGCAATATAACATGTAGAATCATTTTAGCACAACAATATTTGGAACAATTTGGATGTATACACCTATGACCATTTCCGGACAAAGTATTATAAATGACCTGCTTAGCGGAATGGGGTATTGATCAATAGAGAATATGTACAATAAGTGCAGTAAAACGGCATCGTGATCCGCATCGACTTGATATGATCAGTTTATTAGTAGGATATTGATCAAGACAGATTATTTAGGATCAGTTCATTTGAATGAGACATTGGCCAAGACATTATATAGGATCAGTTTAGTAGAATGGGACATGGACCGAGACGTTATATAGGATTAGTTCAGTTGAATGTGACATGGACCAAGACTGATTACACAGGATTGGTCGAATAAAATGGGACATGGACCAAGACATTATATAGCATCAGTTTAGCAGAATGGGACATGAACCAAGACATACTAAATAGGATCAGTTCATTTGAATTAGACATTGGCCAATACATATTATATAGGATCAGATTAGTTCTAGAATGGGATACGGACCAAGACATATTATATAGGATCAGTTCATTAGTATGAGTAGGCCATAAGTCCTGTTATATAGGACCATATCAGTATAACGGGATAATGGGCAAACAAGATAATTCACTGGAGCCGAAAATTAATAGGCTGTTAAGGAGTCTTTTGTAGTATTTTTTTTATCTTTTCGAGTTTTCTGATATTCATTAGGTTGCGATGCTAGTCACGGGCCAGGATACAACATCGAGCGTTACCGGGGTGTGGAGTGTAGGGCGGTGGGGGGGGGGGGGGGGGGTGTCAGCGTTCAAGAGTGGACAGAGGAAGCGGCTCAATACACATGTAAAATGTAACATTTTCGACGCGCACAAAAACGTAGGAGGCGGCCCCATTTAGAGCGTGAAGTGAGCTATTTGCTTGGCAAAACGTGCTACAGCGAGCCTTCTACTGAAACGATTGTCAACAGGTATCAATGATTCAAACGATGCGTTATCTGCTTCGTTCGTTCGCTCGTTCTATGCTTCCGCACTTTGTACACTTGGGTCTATATCAAAAGACTTGGGCGTGAAGAGTGGCGCAAAATATCAATATCCATGTGCAGGAGCAGATTCAGGATTGGGGTGGATCTAAGGGGGTATGGGTGTGTGGGTGGGTGGCGTATATAATAATATTAACATATATATATATAATAATAATATTAACATATATATATATATATTTGTTATTATATCATGTACATCTATAACAAGGATTTTTCGGGGGGAGGGGAGGCACTCATTTCACTCGGAACAGCAGTCCTTCTCAAAAGCAGATTTTGCAGCAAGGGCGACCGACCTCTGTGCACCCCCCCCCCCCAACAATCTCACCCCGCACCCCGCACCCCGCACCCCATGCTGGTTCCCCCACTGTTAATACGATACACTTCACTGATAAATATCGATCCCGCAATGTCGATTGCAGGCACTATTCGGTGTTGGCGCGATATAAATCGTGAGTACTTGGTGGTGGCCACTGTTTGCTGGTGACCCTGACAGCGGCTCGGGTTGGGGCCAACCATATAACATACACGTACATACAATATCTTCCGTCCCATGGGGGGCCCAGATCGATTGGGTTTTGCTTTTATAGCTGTCAATCACGGTCAAATGCCGGACTGGCAATTAAGGAGACGGGCTGACCTCTGTGGTCGTGGTGTAAGCCGGACCGAGCAACACGTCGGGGGACCACGTGCTGTTGCTTGCGGAATGTTTCGTTCTTTTTCTTCTTGGCAGGTCAAGAACATAAGAACTCAAAGACCACGTGATATACATAGGTCACGTGACCGCCATAGACGCGACAAGCGTTGCCAGGCACGCACGTGTCTCCCTGGACGCACGCCATTGTCGATGGCACTGTCACTGCTCTCTCTCTCTATGTCTCTCTGGGTCGCCCTCCCGCTACCCCCCGTTTCTCTCGCTCCCCGCCATGTAGTTCTCACCCTCCCTCTCTCCATCCCCCTCTCGCCCCCCTCTCCCTCTTCCTTGAACGATTTTAGGACAAGGACGTCAACGTATAGGTTGAGTGCGGCCTGGGGGATGGGGACGAGGAAGAGGGGTAGGGGGGGGGGGGGGGAACCTAGGTCATAGAATACATAAGCGTTGTGACGGGTAGTTTATTGACCTCTCATGTATGAATCGCTTTCCTGTCCCCGGACAATCCCCTCCAACCCTTCCCGCCCATCCCTCCGCCCCCCGCCCCCGCCCCGCCCCCCCCCCCCCTGCGCGTCCCGCACAATTCGGGAGCCCACCCACGACAATGCGGAGGGGGGGGGGGGAAGCCATTAACACTTTTCGTGACCTTTAGTGGTGAAGGTCAGCCAAATCATATTCCGGGGGGAGTTATGCAACGTGGTGGGACAGAGGAATGGTGAGAGTGACCAACCATTATTGGTATACGGGGCGGGGGGAAAGGGGGGGGGGGGTGGTAATCTTACCGACGATAGTGAAATATCATTCAGAGGGTGGGGGGGGGGGGGGGGTTATCCTACCGACGATAGTGAAATATCATTCTTATGCGTATGATTGAGGGTTGATTAATGCAAACATTTAAAAAAAACAGACATTGCATCTTTTATCCATCAATCGCCATAGTTTTAGATTTTAGAACGGCTTACCCCAATCACCATCACCGATCGCTATATTAGCATTGTGCTGCCTTGAAATAACCAACGAACACCCATTTTTAACCACGTAGCAAACTTGTAATCATATTAATATTATCTCATTTAAAATATAATGTATGAATAACTCAATGTGCAATTAAAAAGAAAATGTTCACGTCATTCCATAACCAAGTTTATCCATATCTTTGCGCCAGTGGCAGTTTCAATGTCACCGACTATGCCATGCGCGGCTGTATTTTCACGCTTTTATCGGATTGAAGCGCTTAACGCCTCTTTGGGGTTTGAGGCTAACAGATAATCATTAAATAAACCAACAGAAGCATTTAACACAATTAGTGGATCAAAGCCCAACGAACAAACCGGCTTCAGACGTCACACTAGTAACTGGCCAATATGGCGGGCAGCGACATTCCTTTACATTGCTAGACGTCAGGCTATGGTAACTAATGGCCCCACCATTTAAGGTGGAAGCACTGAAATCCAAATTACCTCAAGACAGATTGCAAATTATTACATAATACTTCGTAATTTTGTTCTCATCAGTCTCATGTGGAATATTAATGAGATGCCACGTGGCGAGACGGTGTGAGATAGAGAACGAGAGAGAGAGAGGGAGCTGTAAAGACATGGCAACAAACGTTTGACACCGGCATCGCCTTGCAGGGTCGTGGTGGGGTGGTAAGAGGAAGGGGGGCTGGGGGTGGAGGGGGGTGATTGTCGCCGTGGATACTAAGGAATAATGCGACGGGCGGTGGATACGGCTGCGGAGGTACGCCAGAGAGGGCAAAAGTATGGGTGCGGAGGAGGAGGAGGAGGGGAGGAGGAGGAGGAGGGGGGAGCATGAGGAGGAGGAGGAGGAGGAGGAGGAGATGGAGCATTTAGGGGCAGGGACGAGGACGAGGAGGGTGGAGCCTAGGCAACGGCCGTGGTGACATGAACGTCAATGCAGTGTTTTACAAGGCGCTCGCGGGAGACAAACGAAGCAGACAAGCATGAACGGAAGTCCCGGAGACGGATGAGAAGGTTTCCGTGCCAGCCTGCTTCCTCTCCCTTCCTCCCTCCCACCCCCCTGTTCCGCCGGCTACTATACACCCTATATACCCCCCCCCCCAACCTCTCCCAACCCCTGTTCGCCGCCAGGGTGCGGCCGTGTGGCATAAAAATGCCGCGCGAGTCCGAGCATGACAAGTCGGTGAGAGATGGGTCAATCAATAGGATGATCGGGGAGTCCCAGGGACCGGGTGATAGGGGGGGGGGGGGAGCCTCAGGAGTCTCAGGGAGGAGGGGATGGGGGGTCAGGAGTCTCAGCGAGGAGGTGATAGTAGGGGGGGCCTCAGGAGTCTCAGGGAGGAGGTGACAGTAGGGGGGGCTTAGGATTTTTAAGGAGGAGGTGATAGTAGGGGGGGGGGGCCTCAGGAGTCTCAGGGAGGGGTGATAGGGGAGGGGCCTCAGAAGTCTCAGGGAGGAGGCGATAGTAGAGGGGGGGGCCTCAGGAATCTCAGGGAGGGGTGATAGGGGAGGGGCCTCAGAAGTCTCAGGGAGGAGGTGATAGTAGCCGGGGGGCCTCAGGAATCTCAGGGAGGGGTGATAGGGGAGGGGCCTCAGGAGTCTCAGGGACGAGGTGATAGTACGGGGGGGGGGGGGGCATCAGGAGTCTCAGGAAGGAGGTGATAGTAGAGGGGGGGGGGCTCAGGAGTCTCTGTGAGGAGGTGATAGTAGAGGGGGGCCTCAGGAGTCTCAGGGAGGAGTGATAGGGGAGGGGCCTCATGAGTCTCAGGAAGGAGGTGATAGTAGGGGGGGGGGGGGAGCCTCAGGAGTCTCAGGGGGGAGGTGATAGTAGGGGGGAGGGTCTCAGGAGTCTCAGGGAGGAGGTGACAGTAGGGGGGGGGGGCCTCAGGAGTCTCAGGAAGGAGGGTGATAGTAGGGGGGGGGGTCGCAGGAGTCTCAGGGAGGAGGTGACAGTAGGGGGGGCTTAGGAGTATCAAGGAGGAGGTGATAGGGGGGAGGGGCCTCAGGAGTCTCAGGGAGGAGGTGATAGTAGAGGGGGGGGCCTCAGGAGTCTCAGGGAGGGTTGATAGTAGGGGGGGGGGGCTCAGGAGTCTCAGGGAGGAGGTGATAGTAGAGGGGGCTTAGGAGTATCAAGGAGGAGGTGATAGGGGGGAGGGGCCTCAGGAGTCTCAGGGAGGGTTGATAGTAGGGGGGGGGGGGGCTCAGGAGTCTCAGGGAGGGTTCATAGTAGGGGGGGGGGGATCAGGAGTCTCAGGGAGGAGTTGATTGTAGAGGGGGGGCCCAGGAGTCTCAGGAAGGGTTGATAGTAGAGGGGGGGGGGGGCTCAGGAGTCTCAGGGAGGAGGTGATAGGGGGGAGGGGGCCTCAGGAGTCTCAGGGAGGAGGTGATAGTAGAGGGGGGGCCTCAGGAGTCTCAGGGAGGAGGTGATTGTAGAGGGGGGGGCCTCAGGAGTCTCAGGGAAGGTTGATAGTAGAGGGGGGGGCTCAGGAGTCTCAGGGAGGAGGTGATAGTAGGGGGGGCCTCAGGAGTCTCAGGGAGGAGGTGATAGTAGAGGGGGGCCTCAGGAGTCTCAGGGAGGGTTGATAGTAGAGGGGGGGGGCCTCAGGAGTCTCAGGGAAGGTTGATAGTAGAGGGGGGGGCTCAGGAGTCTCAGGGAGGAGGTGATAGTAGGGGGGGCCTCAGGAGTCTCAGGGAGGAGGTGATAGTAGAGGGGGGGCCTCAGAAGTCTCAGGGAGGGTTGATAGTAGAGGGGGGGGGCTCAGGAGTCTCAGGGAGGAGGTGATAGGGGGGAGGGGCCTCAGGAGTCTCAGGGAGGAGGTGATAGTAGAGGGGGGCCTCAAGAGTCTCAGGGAGGAGGTGATTGTAGAGGGGGGGCCTCAGGAGTCTCAGGGAGGGTTGATAGTAGAGGGGGGGGGGCCTCAGGAGTCTCAGGGAGGAGGTGATAGGGGGGAGGGGCCTCAGGAGTCTCATGGAGGAGGTGATAGTAGAGGGGGGGCCTCAGGAGTCTCAGAGAGGAGGTGATTGTAGAGGGGGGGGCCTCAGGAGTCTCAGGGAGGGTTGATAGTAGAGGGGGGGGGGGGGGGGCTCAGGAGTCTCAGGGAGGAGGTGATAGTAGGGGGGGCCTCAGGAGTCTCAGGGAGGGGAGGTGATAGTAGAGGGGGGGCCTCAGGAGTCTCAGGGAGGGTTGATAGTAGAGGGGGGGGCTCAGGAGTCTCAGGGAGGAGGTGATAGGGGGGAGGGG